>CATKHK010000031.1:0-102634 GCA_949751835.1 Blepharisma japonicum
ATAATATATTGATGGGTTTGGAATACGACGAGGAATTATATAAATCAGTTATTCATGCATGTGCCCTGGAGCATGATATAGAAAGTTTTGTATTTGGAGATAATACAGTGGTAGGTGATCGAGGAATAACTTTAAGTGGCGGACAAAAAGCAAGGGTAAGTCTTGCACGAGCAATTTACACAAATAGAGACATAATGCTTCTTGATGATCCTTTAAGTGCTGTAGATGCAGAAGTAAGTGAACATATTTTTAAGCATTGCATCAAAGATTATTTAAGAGATAAAACTATTATATTAGCAACTCATCAGATTCATTATATCTCTCAGGCTGACAAAATATTGGTTTTAGATAACGGATGTCAACTATTTTTTGGTACATACCAAGAACTTAAAGGAAGTGCTCATGCAAAACACATTTTTGGGAAACTGCTTAGTAAATTTGAAGGGGAAAAAGAAGAAAAGCAAGAAGATGAAAAGGAAGAAACTGAAAAAAAATTGACTGCTAAGGATAAATTGTCAATACAAGAAGAGGAAATTGAAAAAGGATCGGTTCTTATTAGTGTATACTTCAAATTTTTGCTTTTTGGGTTTAAAACATGCTTGGCTTTTCCACTATTACTCATAATAATGGCAGCTGCTCAAATTTCTTATATTATGATTATGTGGTGGCTTGCATTATGGGCGAAAGAATCGAAGTCTGACCAAGATGATACTTACAACATATGCATTTATGGAATAATTATTGCTGCAGCATATATTTTAGCATATCTTAGAGCGTACTCTTTAAGCTTGGGGCTGATTTTAAGTGCTAAAAAGCTTCACAATTCCGCATTAGAAAGTGTCACTAAAACATCTTCAGAGTTTTTTGATAAAAATCCTACAGGGAGGATGCTCAATAGGTTTTCAAAAGATACATTAATGATGGATGAGCTATTAATGATGGTTTTTGTAGAATTTCTTAATATGTCTATTACGCTGATAGGAAATATTGTGGTCATGGCTGTTGTAGCTCCATGAAATTTAGCTGTTATTTTTGCATTTGCTTTTTATCTGTTTTATTTGGTAAAAAAAATAGGTCCTTTATCAAAAAACCTTAGAAAGATCGATTTAATAATGAAAAGTCCTGTTTTATCCCTGTGCAACACTTCTGTTCATGGTCTCATAACTATCCGTGCACTAAATCTAGAAGAAAAATTCTTAAAAGATATGCAAGACGCTGTTATTTTAAGTCTAAGGTCCTTTATAAGCTACCAAGTTATTCAAAGGTTTTATCAAGGATATACTGAGCTAGGGGCAACTTTTCTGAACACTCTAAACGTGCTTGTACTGATTTTATATAAAGATCATATCAGCGGTAGCTTGGCTGCTATGAGCATATCTCTTACTGCTTCTATGTCTGGTTTGGTTTCTTTTTGGGCAAAAGCTATGATTGAAACTGAAAACGCGATGGCATCTCCTCAAAGATTGATACAGTATGAAAAATTGCCAAGAGAAGGAAAATTCGAAACTGATCAAAATTTTATAATAGATAAAGGAAAAATAGAAGTAGATCATCTTTTTATGAGATATAGAGAAAACTTCCCTGATGTAATCAAAGACTTAAGTTTTACTATTGAAGCGGGATCTAAAGTGGGAATCATTGGAAGGACTGGAGCAGGAAAATCAACTATTATGCAGGTCCTATTCAGACTAACAGATCCATCTCAAGGAACAATATTTATAGATGGTCAAGACTATATGCAAGCAGGACTTCATCAATTAAGAAAACAAATGTCTGTTATTCCTCAGTTTCCAACTATATTCATGGCAAGTTTCAGAGATAATCTCGATCCTTTTCATGAACACACAGAAGAAGAAATTTTGAGTATTCTCAAACAAACCAGACTCTTAGATTTAGTAAATTCATATCCAAAAGGACTTAATACTATGCTAGTCGGAGAAGGAGGGAATTTATCAGCAGGGCAAAAACAATTAGTATGTTTAGCAAGAGCTCTAATTAGAAGAAATAAAATTGTTATGATGGATGAAGCCACCGCAAACGTAGATCCAGAAACTGACAAATTCATCCAGAAGAAAATTAAAAAGCTATTTAAGGAGAGCACATTACTGATTATTGCTCATCGCTTAAGATCTATTATCAACACAGACAAAATTATTGTAATGGATGATGGAACATGCAAAGAGTCAGGAACTCCATTTGAACTAGGAAGCAAAGAGATTTCTCTTTTTAGAAAAATGATCATGTGCACTGGCCCTCAAGAGTCACAATATTTGCTAAGCAAAATATCTACACAGGCTGAAAATTTATAATTTTATAATTATTTAGCTAAAAGTTTCTATATGGTCTATTCTTTAAGTATTCTCTAAATCTATCTGATGAGTTTGTAATTCTTTCACAAAGCCTTTTACATTTTGGCGCATTTAAATCCACAATGTTTCCAAACTTATCAATTTTTCCGGGTCTTAAGCAAAGGTTATATATAATATCAAATATCATAAAATCAGCCATAGTTATGCTAACTCCTACAAAATATCCAAACCCTCCGTCATTTTTTTCTAATCGTGATTCAGCTTTTCTTAAAAAAAGTGGTATTTTCTCATGCATAAACCTATCCCATCCCTGCAAATCATCTCCAAGTAAAATCTCAGTAAACTTTCCTAAAATAAACTTTCTGTATTCACATATAGAGTCAACTAAATATGTATCGATGAAATTTTCTGGGTAAAATTCGTATTTTCTTGCTATATAGTTACAAATAGATTCTGTATCTACTAGTCTTAGCCCATCTATATCTAAAACAGGTAGTGAGTCAAACTCTGAAAATCCTTGAGATTTTAAGTTTTTTCATTCTTCGGCAGAAATTCGATGGTCATTAAATGGTATGTCAAAATATGTTAGTATAGTTCTGATGCATTCTCCGCTCCCATAAATATCAAAATAGTGTAAAGTTATTTTAGACATTTTATTGCTTATCAGAATATATTCGAAATTCCAATAAAGGAATGATTAACAAATTTTGCTAATAGGGTTGCCAAAAGGAAAAATGATTAAATAAATGGAAGCAGTTAAGGAGATTTCAGCTGACTTAATTCATAAAGAAACAGAGAATTACTTAGCTCAAATGGAAAAAGAAAATGAAATTATCGACAAACAAGTTCGAGAGCTATTAGGAAATTGAGAAAATACTGAAGAAGATGCGATAAAAGAATATGATCTCCCACCAAATAGTAGTTCTATTCAATTTATGGAGTCTCCCCAAAAGCAATCAGACTCCAGGTTTAGAGAAAGTTTAGGAAAGTTCGAAACACAGTTTATTGAAGACGATAGGGATCAAATTTATCTTCATCAAATCAAATATTTAGAATCTCAATTGGAAAATTCCACAAAAACTGTTGAATCTTTAGAGCTAAAACTCAGAGAAAAAGACAATAAAATCAAAGAACTCGAATCTAAATTCACAAAAACAGCTACAAATTGCAGCCAGTCTCCAAAAAGAGATATCTCCTTCTCAAAAGAAATCCCAGTCACTCAAACTGCATTTTCTGCAAGCCTTAAACGAAAAGAGCGCGAGCAAGATAAAAAAATAGCTGAACTAGAAAGTAAATTAGTCGAAGAGAGAAAAGCCATGCAAAGGCTTCATCATCTAAATAAAGAACTCTTATCAAAAATCAAAGAAATCAGGACCAAAGAAGATTACAATAAGGCACAATTAAATAAAACACAAATGAGAGAGTCAAAAATAAGAAATTTGCTCGAAGAAAACCAGCAGCTTGGATTAATGTCAAGGCAGCAACAAAAGCGTATCCATGAGATAGAAGAAGAGCTTGAAGAAACAAAAGCAGCGTATGATACTCTGCTGGCATCTTCAATGGAATTTGAAGAAAAAACACGGGATTTATATAGGATTAACCAAGTATTGAATGAAAACTTAAAAAGCTTTATTGAAGGCGAATAAATCTTTATGAATAATAATTTTAATAATAATAATTGATCCCATAGATATATTTTAGCTTGAACATTATGAGGAAATTGATATAGATTGATTCCAACAGATTTGCAAAAGGTTCAATTAAATAAAAATAAGGAATTAAATAGGGAAAATAAAAGAACGCATTTATAAATTATGTAATTTATAAAAAATTTATATACAAAATCCAAGTCATGCTTTATCCAGGCATGACAAAATTGATATTTTATAACAATTTCAATTTTGGATATTTATTAATTTTTAATTTCAGAAATCCTTTTTCTACCTTTAAATTCACCACTTTTCTGAGGAACAAATTATTTGGCTATATCCATGGATCGATTCCAAAAAAAAAATTGGGTGAAGTCACCATAATCTCTTAATATGGATAACAATTAATGGGCGTCACCATCAAAATGAAATTGCCAAAATATCAAAAATAGTTTTTTAAAGCATAAAGAAAATGCTTTTCTGCTGAGAGCTATTTAAAAAGAGGATCAATAAATTTTCTTAAATAGAAAGATTTAAATTCTAAGTTATGTAACTGCCCGATAATTTTTTAGGTGACTTTAAATTTTAATTCTGAGGCCATGTAATTAAAGGAAACATAAGAGATATTTAAATTTTCTAACTTAATAGGATTGGCAGGATAGGGATTTTTATTAATCCCCATTGACTTTGTCTTTCTGAGTCCACAGGAGGAAGAACAGGCATTGGCTTATTCCTCGCATTCGATTTTGTGGGCTTGACTGGCTCCTCTTGCTGGTGAGAAATAATAGCGAGGAGAGAGAGCAAAGACCTTGCTTTTGTTTCAGTTGGAGAAGACATAGGCTTGAGTATATCGGTCCTGCTTGGAGAATTTTTATTAGCTGCATGGAGAAGTTCGTGTTCCTTGAAATTCTGTTTACTGGAGAAAGCTTTTGAGCACTGAGAGCAAACGAAGCTCTTTATTTGGAGATGTGCGGCATTTATATGACGACGCAGATGATATTTCGTCAAATAAGCCTTATCGCAATTGGTATAATAGCATTTGAACTTATAGCTAGTGGCGTCTTTCTTCATTGGATTCCTTAATTATTAGCCATTTAGGTAATGAAAATTTTCTCTGTATAAAAAATATTAGTTCAAACTTAGGGAGAAATTTTAATATCGAGATATGCAATTGTTTATTTTAATTTATGACCACCTCATATATAAATAGGGTTTTTTATTTTGATTTTAATCATCTTTAATAGAAATATATGTTAAATAGTTAAATTCTTTCTAGTAATTATTTCTATGGCAAGGTTGAGTATTCTGTGCAGGTATTTTTTTTAAAATATTCTTTGTATTAATAATTTTTTAGAAATATTTATAATTTAGTTTATGTGACGGGTATAAATAAGAAAAATAGATTAAACTGAAGTATATGAAATTTATTTATGATATTTAAGTAAAAGCTACTATTGATATCTTTGATTTAAATAATAAAATAATAAATATTTTATTAGATTTTAAGAAAATAGGGTAACGCTATAAGCCTTGCACCCTTAAAAATAATAATTTTTTCAAGCAGATATTTCTATTTATCCTAAAAATTTAATTTTTGTTATTTGAAATAAAGCAGGTAAATTTTATTGGATTTCCTAAATTTTGCTAATGGCAAATCAATATTGAAAAGTTTTATGCGAGCATATGATTTATTTATCTTATATTTATTATCAATAGCTATCTTTTGTTATAATCTAATTCTGAATTTTTTATATATTTAATTATTATATTATTAATTATTTTTATTATCTTTCACTTCCAAGCACCTTATAATCGCAATAAATCTTTTATAATTCTCAGTAACTCATTTTTCTTTATTTCTTTAAATTTTTGTCAGACTTTTCGTTTAAATAAAAGTAAAAATGCTCTATTTTCTCTTAGTATCAATTGTAAGTGCAGAAACGAACCCAGAAGCCATCATAATTGAACCTATCCCAAGAGCAGACTCTCAGCCAACACTAATAGGCCACCCGCCCTGTGGATCTTCCACAAAAGGCAAATCTCACCTGCTTTCAGACCCAGGTTCATTAAATCCAATATCATGGGCTGTAAGGTCACCTTCTCTTACCGGAAACTGCACTCTTCGGCTTTCACATGGTACTGACTATTCAATATACGAAACTTTGGTTCCAATTGATAACTCAGCTGATGAGTCTGGATATTTTCCTTGTGGTCGCCAAGCAAAAACTGAATTTAAAATTGTGCCTTTCCCTACAAAAATTATATGTGATTTATGCACTCTGCAGTGGATTTGGGAGACCGAAAAAGGTATTCATTATCAATGTATTGACGTTGAAATAGCAAGCAATGCACAAAGCCCTTGCTCTGGAAAATGTTTAAACGGAGGAGTTTGTGTAGATAAGGAATGCCAATGTCTTCAAGGATACAGTGGACAATTTTGCCAAAGTACCAAAAACGAAGAAGGAGAAGGTGTAAATCACCTTGGAATTTTTACAGTTTTCGTGGTTCTTTTACTTTTAGCAGGCGCCTTAGGCTTAGTTGTCTATTGGCAAGTCCACCATTCACAAATTCCTAGATCTGAAGAACTGTTCTTAAAAAGACATATGGGCTGGTGCATGCGAGGCAGGAACGAAGATCTTGAAAGGATTGACAGACAAGGTACCGTCATCTCTGAAGAAAGATACAAAGCCAACGTTTAGACGCTAGAACTAAAATTTACTTAAATTTAAACAATTATTTAAGCTTGTATTTGGGACAGGTGAAAATGTGAGATGATGAGTATATATGGCAGCCAAGCACTCTTTATAATTAATCAAACAATGGCGGACGTGCAAACAGAGAAAGCCTATATGAGACAGGATGGTGTATCTCTTAAAAGCAAGAAGTTCTTCGCCAAAAAAACAGCCAAAGGAGTTAGATACTGGAAGAATGTCGGATTGGGATTCAAGACTCCTAAAGAGGCAATTGAAGGAACATATGTTGACAGAAAATGCCCATTCACTGGAGAAGTTTCAATCAGAGGAAGAATTCTTAAGGGAATGGTCATTTCAACCAAAATGAAGCATACCATCATTATCAGAAGAAATTATCTCCACTACATTCCTAAATACAAGAGATTCGAGAAGAGACACAAAAACATCGCCGCACATTGCTCCCCTGCATTCGCTCATGTCAAAGAAGGAGATATTGTTACCATTGGACAATGCAGACCTATTTCAAAGACTGTTAGATTTAATGTGCTCAAGGTACAACCTAACCAAATCTTTGGGTCAGCAAGAAAACAATTCGTTTTATTCTAACTTAAGAGTTTTCTAGCAATTAGCTTAAATTTAGCATTTATGATTTCTCTGGTTACTAACCTTAAATATTAAATTATAATTGTGTAAAAGGTCTTCGCCCTCTGATTTCATAGGGACTTGTATTAAATATTACATTTGAAATGTGAGGGCTCTGATATATTCCTTCTATTGTAGGAGTTTTCTTATAAGCTGATAAATGCATAGTACTCTGACCTATAGCTCTTGCAGGACTTTGGCATACAGGAAACTCAGGTCTGTTTTCAACTTCATGAGCTTGAAATCTCAAGCTAAGCAACGCTTTTGCTTCTTCGACCGAGACCTCGTCTGAATACTTTTCAAACACCCTTGGGCCTGATGTCCTATGAAGGAAATCATTATAAAGTTTTTTTAATTTTATCAATGGTTCGGCCTGTCTGAATACCCCCAGCAAATAAGCATGCTCTGCTTGTATATATTGTCTTCGAGCTTCATAAATTTCTGCAATCGCAACATATATCATTGCAAATGCTAACCCAATGTTTTTCTGTAGCATTTCTTCATAAACTAATAGAGGATCTTGGCAATTTTCTGCATAAATCACTCACAAATTCAGATATCTAGAGTCGTTTGAGTACATTGGGGATTTTGCAAAGAGATGGAGAGTTTGAATTAAAAGAGATGAAGAGTGTTTGAATTTCGTGTCGTTTAAATATGGGAGATAAACTGACAAAGGATCTGGATGTCCTGCTGATAAATCTGATAAATAATGAGAAATTTCTTCAAAGGTGCTTCTTCTGTTGAATTCTTGAATATTTTCTTTCCATGAATCAAAAGTATTTGACCTATACATTTAAATTTAATTGATGCCCCATACAAGAAGAAAACTTCATATTTATCGGGAATATGAAATATAAGATTTTTTCTTTAAAAGTTGTTTCATAATCTATTTTTTCACATTTAATAAAGAAATTAGAATTAAAATTAAGACGAAAATAAGCCTTTCCATTAAATTTTTCCTTAAAAAATATTTTTCTTTCATTATCTGTGATACAAAATGGAACAAATAAGTGGAGATGCAAAAAACCTATCTCCTGGACACAGTCTGAAGACACTTACAGGAAATCCAATAAAGATAAAACTGAAATCACAAAAATGTGACCTAACTTATAAATTAGAAGAAAAAAGCGATATAGAGTTTGATATAGAATTAAAACAATCTTTTTGTTGTAAAAATTCTAGCAAAACTTTACATCAGAATGAAAATTCAAATGATAAGAGCGATGAGAATAAAGCTATAAAGATAAATCAAATTGTATATGAAATTCAAGAAGTTAATCCAAAAATTAAAAAAAATGCTAGGATAGTTGATGAGGAAACGAAGGCTGAAATAGAAAAAGGGCCAAAAAGCGATAATTGAAGATACTATGAATTAATTAATAATCCTTTTCCTCAATATACTTCAAAAAAGGCAAACTCCGATAATGATATCAATTTACTAAGATTTGACAGTATTTTTGAAAGCGGAAATCTTCAAAAAGCAATACGCGTGGATAAATGCGAATATGTGCTCATCATAAGACCTGACACAAGAGCAGCTAATTATAAGCACTGATTTTATTTTTTATGTAAAAATCAGAATCCTATTACAGTTAGATTCCACATTATCAATTTTGTAAAATTTGATAAACTGCTAGCTGATGGCATGCAACCTGTAATACTTTCCACAAAATCTCTATTAGAAAAAGGTAAAACATGACGACGAAAAGGATGAGATATATCATTCCAGGATACTGTAAATTTCAAAGAATTGTTAAATCAAGAAAGCAGCGACTGTGAGTATTTTACTTATTCTTTTACATATCATTTTTCATATGAAAAGGACACAGTAAAATTTGCTTATTCATTTCCTTATACTTATACAGACCTCACTAATTTTTTGAGTGAAATTAAGAAAAAAAACACCAAAATTGCTCGAGTGGAAAAATTAAGTGACACTATTGGTGGAAATTCTTGTGAAATGCTAACGATTACTAATAAAGTAGGTAGTTATGATATTAACAAGAAAAAAAAGAAAGAAAATGAGCATTCTGGTAAGAAAGGTGTTGTTATTACAGCAAGAGTTCATCCTGGAGAATCTCCTTCTTCGTATATTATGCAAGGACTGATTAAATTTTTGCTAGGAAACTCTAAAGATGCAAAATTGTTGAGAAAAGAATTTATTTTCTGTATTGTGCCTATGTTGAATCCTGATGGTGTCATACATGGAAACACAAGATGCTCATTATTAGGAGTTGATTTAAATAGGAGATGAATGAAGCCAAATAAAATTTTGCATCCTACTATTTATTATACAAAAGAATTAATTATGAAAATTAAAGAGGCAAATGACGTTGCATTGTATTGCGATTTACATGCCCATGCCAAAAAAAAGAACGTGTTTATGTATGGATGCTGTACAACTCCTAAATGTGACAAAATAAAACAGTTAACAGCAATGCTTACTCCTGTATTCATGGCTAAAGCAAATTCAAAATTTTCATATAAAAATACACATTACCGCTTAGAAAAGCAAAAAGAATCAACCGCAAGAATTGTTTTATTTAAGCAACTAGGGATTATAAATAGCTATACCATGGAATGCAGCTTCTTTGGCCCTGAAAATCCTAATAACTCATATTTCACTCTTGCAGATTTCAGCAAAATAGGAAAAGACCTTGCAAAAAGCTGTTTAATTTTTGTAAATAATTCCACCATAAATAGAAATCTGCATCTGACTACTGAGTGAATAAATGACTATAAAGAATCTTGCAAAAAAGGCAAACGCTCTGATGAAATCCCTATCCACAGTAAAGACTTAGCACTAGCTGGCATCTCATATAATTCTATACAAGAAAACTTATGCTTTGTTCAAGAAAGCTACAAAGAGCATGATATCACTATTCAAGAGCCAGAAAATGAAATTAAACAAATTGATGATGATATTTTTTATAGTGAAACTGATCGATGCATTCACACTGCAGAACTTACAGATGAAATTGAAAAATGTAAAAAATCAGAAACACTTGTAAATAGTATGCACACAGATAGGCGTACTTCACAGGTCTTCCATACAAAATATATATCTTTCACTCCCAATTTAATTACCAGCTCAAAAGTACAAAATTCGAATAAAAAAAGCTATCAAAGCAAGAGAGCAAGTTTAGCATCACTTAGTAGAAAGCCAACAGTGCCAGCAGATCCATATTTATCACAAACGAATGTACAAAAAATTGTTACCCCTTTGAAGGGGAAAAAAATAGGATTTGATCTTAGTCCTATTGTGGAATTAAAAATAAAGCATCCCATGTCTAACGGAAATAGTAAAGATGATAAAAAGAGCTGTATATTGCACAAAGGGCTGCAATGCTCGAATCCGATTTTCTCAAAAAATTACTTGGAATATCTAAAAAAGCACAAAAGAAATAACTCAGACAATGGGAACGTGTCAATAAAAGATTTGAATAAATTCTTAGTTGCAAGCAAACTACAATAATTTAATTTTTTATTAAATTCGTTTTTAAGTAAAAATGATATTGATCCTCCTTCTCATTAGTGCCGCTCATTCATCATGCCCTACTTTTCAATGCACTTATTTTCAAGGTGACTCTACTGACTGTGCAAAATTTGTAATGTCCAAATCACAGATTTTTATTAACACATACCCGTGCAATACCATGTTGACTTTTTGCAAGTACAGTGACTTAATAAGCACTTGGCATGAGCATGAAAGTGAAGCAGGCGTGTCTACATCATCAAACTCAGATATATCTTTACCTGAAATTGTTGCAAATACAACTGAAAGAGTTTTAGCATCATCTTCAACTTGGAACTCCACATCTGGGGCAATTAATTTTATAGCTTGCAAGCAGTACACTATACCTTATACGACGCTGAATATTAATACTACTGCTGAAGAAATATGCACTAATAAAGATTCTTATGCTAAGAAAAAACTTGCATCAGGTGACCATCTCAAAGAATGCTCATCTGATCAAGATTGTTTATTATTAGATGGAACATATGGAAGTTGTATGTGCGCTACAATTGGAAAACAATATTGCACCCTACAGATTGGTGATACAATTGCAGCAGATGCAATAGATGCTGCATGCAATAAAGAATATACCAAGCTTATGTATTATCTCTACTATATAGAAGCCTTTATAGTTCTCATTAACTCTCTTGATTGCTTTTCCATCAATATTTTTGAACAAATCATATACGATGCTCAATCTGAAGCAGTTTCTGGAAGCTCAACCACTTATAGTAGTAATGGATTTATTTTAGACGGTGCTCTAATATCAACTTTTGTTATGCTCAGTTAATATATTCGCAATTAAAATTTATAATCTATATATTTCTCATTTAGAAATTAATTAGTAAAAGTTTTTACCCCCGTCTTTTACATATCTCCGTCCAGACTGAATTTTTCTCCATATCCAATAATTATTTAGACCACTGCAGAGAGATATATGTATGGACATAGGTATGCTAGTATTGTGAAGCATTATATTAATTTACGTATCTTTATTTGCTAAAAGCCTTGCTGTTAATATATTTTTCAAGTTACTGGAAAGCCGCTCCATGCTTCTTATATTTCGATTCGAGATAAAAGGCTCTTTGTTTTTTTTCTTAGGCTCTTCATCTTCTTCGTAAGAGTGAATGACTTCTCCTACGTACTCTTGGTCGGTTTCTATCATATATAAATCAGAGTTGCAATATCGGCCTATTGTCATCCCGCCTAGTATCAAAATTTTTGTCCCAATTGCTATTGCTGAAGCTCCCCATCTGTTGGTTGGAGAATTTCCTTGGACATTTACATTTTCTCAGCGCAGTTCCAAAATATCAAGTGCATAAATTTCAATCTTTTCACTTATTTGTAAAGTGTCATTTCTTCCTCCAATCAGATATAAATGGGTTACTGATAATACTGAGCTATGATTTGATCTTGCTGGTGGGCATTGTCCTGTTGTTTCAAGTTTTACTCATTTAAAGCTGGCTTCTCTTAATTTGTTTTTAACTTTTAGACAATATAGATCATTTGATGGCGTCTCAGCAAGTGTTAATCCTCCAAAAATATAAAAGCCTGATTTCTTTTTAGGAATATTATCACTTGTTGTATAAGGAATATCATATATATCAAAATGAGGATTTTTTAATATATCAGAGGAAAATACAGGTGTAAAGCTAAATGAGTGGCGATGGCCTGGGATATCATGAGTTTTCTCTGTTTCTAAGTGAAACCATTTAAAAGTTTCTAGATCCAAACAATGAATTGAAGATAAAATTCTACCATGGCTGTCAATTCCTCCATATATAATCATTGTGTGCCCTAAGATTCCTGCACCATGATTCCTTCTCCCATCTTTGACATTTCCTTCTGGAATTATGGCTTCTCATGATAACTTTCCAGTATCAAATTTGTAAATGTAATGAGAGCATTCCCTCAGATTTAAAACAATATTATATTTTGATCTCCCTCCATACAAAATCAAATAATTTTTATATGATAAGCATGTATGCCCCATCCTAAATCCAGGACTTTCAATAGACCTCTCATATGAAATATGGTCTCATTTCAGCTGTCGAAAATCAAGAATTTTCATGCAGTGCCCATAGTCCACACTTTGTCCTCCATACAAATATAAAAAACTATTTACATAAGCCATTGTCCCTGATACTCTTGATTCTGGAATTGTTCCAGTTGTTGTCTTTATTTCGCTGAATAGGAAAAACTGGGCTTTCTTTTTAAACTCATTTGAAAACCCATCTCTATATCTTTCTGTTAATTCATCTAAAAAGGATTTCCGGTCAGTATCAAGTAGTCCGTTATAATCGTTCCCCACTGAGAATATTCTTACATGCTTTTTAATAGAGTTTTGCTTTCGTAAGGAGCCTTGCTTTTTCAGAATTGGAAGTCCTGGAGAAGAAGATTTATCAGGAGATCTTTGGGTCATTGAAAGATGTGAAGTAGAAATTGCAGGAACACTAGTGTGCCGCAAAAGTGAATGCGTTTTCTCTTTATTTCTCATTTAATCTAATAGCTAATTAATATAGAAATATTGGTGTGTAAAAAGATATAAAACCGTTTTTAAATAATCATGTGCATTCATTGGGAAAATCTGATATATTTTTTGGATTTATAACTGCTAAAATGTAAAAATATCTCAGCTCAAAATGACTAAAAATATGCAAGATAAAATAATCTATCATAAATTTAAATATATAAGATCTATTTCAGAGAGCAGCCTGCAAATTATTAAATTATGCATATGCATAATGATAAAGAAATAGGGTATAAGGATAAAAAGATAATATAAATATTACAGAAGAATAGAAAATTAAATAATGAACATGAAGTTTTTTATTAGAAATTAAAATAATGATGAAGCGAGTCGGCAATTATGAATTAGGCAGTGTCTTGGGTGAAGGAAGCTATGGAAAGTAATATTAATTTAGAGTTCGCATGGGAGTACACATTGAAAGTGGTGAAAAATTTGCCATAAAAATTTTAGATAAAGCCAGGATTAAACAAGAGAATCTTATTGAGAACCTAAGGCAAGAAATTCATATAATGAAGCATATTAGGCACCCAAATATCGTCAAACTGTATGAAGTTTTATCATCTCATTCAAAAATTTACTTAGTTCTAGAATTAGTAACTGGTGGAGAACTCTTTGATAAAATTAAGGAATGTGGGCCATTACCTGAAATGCAAGTCAGAAATTATTTCCAACAAATAATCTCTGCCGTTGCTTTTTGTGAGTGCCAACATATAGCTCATAGAGATTTGAAGCTGGAAAATGTCCTTCTAGATAAAGACGGCGTTTTAAAAATAAGTGATTTTGGCTTATCAGGTCTTTTTAAATTTGATAAATTCAACATAGAGCTCATGTATTCAACTTGTGGCACTCTAAATTACTTAGCTCCAGAAACCTTCGGAAACCAAGGATATGATGGTCATCTTTCCGATATTTGGTCTTGTGGAGTGATTTTATACGCAATGTTAGCAGGCACTTTACCGTTTGAGGATGATTCTATTTCAAGGTTGATTGAAAAAATTCTGAGCTGCAACTATGAGATGCCTAAAAATATCTCCATATCTGCCCAAGATTTATTAAGGCAAATTTTGAATCCAGATCCTAGAACTAGAATCTCGATCTCAAAGATCAAGAAGCACCCATGATTCCTAGAGAATTACAGAGAGCCTGAAGGTTTGTATAACGAAGCTGAAAATACAAAGGACAGTTCTCAAATGATGATAGATAATCAAGAAGACAGACCAAGAGTAATGAATGCGTTTGAAATAATCAATTATTGCACAGGCACATCAATAAATAAACTTTTTGATAATGAAGAGTTCGAACCAACACATATTTTATCTGATAAAGATCCTTTATTAATAATAGAAAAAATCAATGATGCTATGGCAACTTTAAAGGTGAAGAAAAGAATCCAAGAAAGCACCTTTAAAATCCTCTACGAAAGCATGCTCCCACCAAACATTCAAATTGAAGTGGAGATTCTAGAAATTCTTCCAAGTTTACATGTCGCGATATTTGAAAGACATTTAGGCAATTTGATGCTTTATCGAAAGATTTTTACAACAGTAAAAACTGCCCTCAGTGAGCAATAAGTAGAGGAAATGATAACTTATGTGAATTATGAATTTTAAGAGATAAATAGTAAGCATTTCATCAAAATTAAAAATAAATTCAATATAAGAAATGGCAATAAGAAACCAAGAAGTTACGAACTCCCTCATAGAAGAAGCAGAATTATACTTAAGCAGACACCAAGTCTTAGAACTATTTGAAGACCTTTGCACATTATTAGCGTTTGAGAAGCCAGCAGACGTAAAAAGCTTTTTAATCAACGAACTTAAAAACAGAAAAATTAGAGGCCCATCTGGAAATGTTATATTTACAGAGCAAGAGCTGAAAAATGTTTTTACACTATTTGATTTAAGGCAAGAAGGACTTTTGAACAGAGAGCAATGCAAAGAAGCCTTGAGGACAATCGCGCATTCTGCACATCAGCATGAGACAGTTGATAAACTTGATGTTCCAGAGCGAGTTGATGTCATGAACTTTAGAAAACTGGTTATTCATGTTTTAGAGGGAAAGTAACATTAATATAAAAAATTTAAAATATATTTTGTGAAATACATAAGATTCGTATTAATATCTCAAAGCGAACCTATAAGATTTATAGCTCTTCATGGGCTACTAATATTTTTAAACATTAATCTTGCAAAAAAATTAGCTTAGCACTTTATTTTTTTTTAAACTTAAAAATTTAAAATATATATAACGATATTTTATTGCAAAAAAATGATTAGTTCCAACAAATTTTATTCTATCCAAATAAGTATATAAATAATAACTTGTTCTATTTAATTTTACTTCGATTATATTTAGATTTTTATAAATGTTTGTGAGCTAGCTCCAAAGCAAATAAAATAAAAAAGAATTGTATGTGTATAAAATATTGGAGAATAAAACTATACTAAAAGCATGGAATTCAGTATAAAAATTCACCATAATTTATTATCAAATAATGGGATGCACATCCTCTATAGGTAAAGTTAAGATTATCAGAAATAAATCTGATAAATCAACAAAAAACAACAAGAGCCTTATCCAAATTCTGGGAAATTATGATAAGGCAACAGACATTATTACGACTGAAAAGAATCTATTCAAAATCAGTGAAGTTGATCCAGATCTAGAAGAATCTGGAATGATAAGTATTTCTTATCATAAAATATCGACAAATTGCTTAAGTACAGAAAAAATTAAACAAACTTTGTACATAAAGGCAAGTAAGCAGCTTTTCAGTAGGAATCAAAAAGTAATGCCTCTCTCAAAATATTCAAGCCAATGCACTAAATTGCATCAACGCATGTCAATATAAATATAAATAACATAAAAGTCCTTCTAAATGCATGCATTCCTAATGAACTAGTAAAAATGCGTTTTATCATTACCTATAGCAATATCATAAAAAATTGAGTTTGATATTTAACCTAGGCAAGATTATGGAATCAAAAATTAAAGTTAGAATCATGTGATTTAACATATGTCTTTTTGAAGAATTTATTTAAACTTATTTTACAATTTTAGATGATTCCATGTTTATTAAACCAGCTACCCAGTATCTAATTATATACAAATTAAAAAATGGGTATATAAATTTTTTTATTTGAAACTACTTAAACTATTATAGCTCTAGAATGATATAGCATCTGAATCTTTTAGAACTTTTTGTTTATTAATGAATTATAAGCCAAAATTTAATAAGTACAGATTATTTTTGTAGTCTTTGACATTCAAAATCCTTATAAATATATAGAAGTAAATTATTTTATATGTAAAAGAACTTTAATCAGTTAGAGACATAAGAGAATATTTATAGGCATATATCTTTTATTACAATTATTTTTTATGATTCCTCATAGATCGCATTGGCTAACCAAGTTTGCGCTTTCTGGAACAGAAGAAGTCTGTGAAACCTTAAGAGAAATTGAGGCTCTAAGTCCTATTCTTAAAATTGCAGACTATCACTTAGAGGCTGGTAGGTTTTCACTACTCCCTCTATCAAGAATCATCAAAGATTTTAGAAACTCTTCTAATATTCCAGTTGAAGTTTACAGAGTTGACATTCCTTCATATAACTATGCAGAAATGATAAAATACCACGAATCAGAGCCGGAAAGTTTCACTAAGCTCTCAAACGTGTTTACATATTTCAGCCCAGGGAATCATATGAAACAGATTTATCCAAACAACTCAATTTCTCTTCAATATATCTCCCACCTTTTAAGCGCTTTTCCATCAAAGATGCCAGCTCCTGATCACATCTTTCCTTCGCTTTCATCTGATGAGACTATAAAAGAGCAAAGAATTCAGCAAGCTTTAAAAGAAATGCAAAACTGCTTAACAATTAAGCATGCTGAATTAATTCCTGGAGGAAGAATTTATTTTGATGTCATGGGAACTCTACCTCAAAACAGCATTTTTGATATAATAAATAAAGTTTCAAGAAGTATTATTTCAAATAATATCGCTCCCCCAGAGTTTGCAAATATTTCAATAGGAACTCATTATAGGACAAGAGCTGAAGTCGAAAATGCAATAAATGGGGTGCGGCATCTATATAGGCAAGTCAGTTATAAAGAAGTATTCGTGAAAATGCCACATTTCGAAGACTTTGAAAATGATGGGGATATTGATAAATATGCCGAGGGGATTGTGCTGTTTTGGAAGAAAATTTTTGAGATATATTGTGGCATGCATTTAGGTGCAAAGTATCCAAAGGAAGAAATCCAAAATTTAATAAATCAGATACTAAGTATGATTAGAGCAGAAGTTGCTGAAAATAAGCCTATAGCAGCTGCTTATTCTCATCACATTATTTTAGAAAAAATTATTTAGACTTAATAATCGCTAATTAAACCTAAGCTATTTTATCTAAATTTTATTCTAATATGTCCTAATTTATTATTAATTGTATTATTCTAAAAAATTTAAATTTTTTTATCTTCAAGTTAAAAAGATTTAAATTTGTTATAAATATAAGCAGGTTTTAATGCTTTGAATTCAATTAAAAATAAAAACGATCTTGATTTTATAATAAAATATTACTTAATCATATATAATAATATCCTATATAAACTCTTTTTATCCCACTAAGTTTATCGAATGAAAATTCCTATTCGCATATCAGTGATACTTTGCAAATAGTTTTTAGAAAAACCCTATTTCATTTTCTGATTTCACTGAACAATTAAAATGGCTATAAAAAATGTTTTCAAAAACATTATTCTTTGCATCTATAGCCAAAGGTTATATAAATCGCACATTTTCGTCTGCTTTGATGAAGCCAAAAGTGCAGTGCTTATTCCATAATGACACAAATACAGCTACTTATGTTGTATCTTGCCCTGAAACTGGGAAGTGTGCTGTTATTGATCCTGTACTAGACTATGATCAAGTTGGCCATAGAACTAGAACTATTCATGCAGACTCTGTGATTGCAGAAATCAAGAAGAATAATCTTGAGCCTTTGTATATTTTCGAAACTCATGTCCATGCAGATCATCTCACCGGAGCTAAAATTCTAAAAAATGCTTTTCCATCTGCTAAAACAGCTATTGGATTTAATGTCACTGCAGTCCAGGCTCAATTTTCAAAATTATTTAATCTTTCTAGTTTCAGAACTGATGGATCTCAGTTTAATAAATTGATAAAGCATGGAGAATCGTTTAATATTGGAAATTTGCCTTTCAAAGCAATACATAGCCCTGGACATACTCCAGCATGCATGGTTTATGTTATAGGTGATGCTGTATTCACTGGCGATACTATATTTATGCCAGATTTTGGCACAGCAAGATGTGATTTTCCAGGAGGTTCTGCAGAAGTTCTTTATCATTCAATCAGAAATATCTTCCAATTTCCAGATGAGTATAGAGTATTTGTTGGGCATGATTACGGCACCGAAAAAAGAGGTATTGCATGGGAATCTACAATGGGGGAAGAAAAAAATGATAATGCACATTTAAATTTGTCGACAAGTAAAGAAGCTTTTGTGCAATGAAGAAAAAGTAGAGATGCAACATTAAAGCTTCCAAAACTTATTATGGAATCGTTACTTGTGAATTTGAGGAATGGAGAACTCCCAGAGCCCGAGTCAAATGGACTTTCTTATTTTAAAGTTCCTATAAACGCACTTTAAAATTTACCAAAAATATAAATAAATCAGAATATTTTCGTAAAATTTTCTAATTCTTCTGATTGAAGTAACTTTTGCCATTATTGTAAACTAAAATGCCACACCATAAGGGATACAGAGCTAAGACCAGAGATCTGTTTTCAAAACCATTCAGAAGACACGGTCCAGTCCCTCTTTCTCGCACTATGGTAACCTTCCAAAGGGGTGACTACGTCGATATCAAAGTTGATGGCTCAGTCCACAAAGGAATGCCATACAAATTTTACCATGGAAAAACAGGCAAAGTCTTCAATGTTAGCGTTCATGGAATTGGCGTGATTGTCAATAAACAAGTAAGAAATAGAATCATTAAGAAAAGAATCAATGTAAGACCTGAGCATTTAACTAAAAGCAGATGCAGGGAAGAGTTTTTAGCAAGAGTCATTGATAATGAAAAGGCTAGAAATGAAGGAAAGACTGGCGAGCTTAAGAGAGAAGTCACAGCACCTAGTGAAGGACATTTAGTGGTAACCAAAGAGACAGAAGTTATTGATCAGCATCCTCCAGTCTATAAGTTTATTATCTAAATCCCTTCTCACAAATTAGCTTAATTCTATTTATTTTTAAAATATTGGGTTCTGCTTATAAATCTTTTCAAATGATAAAATTTTGCGATATCTTAACCGTTTTTCATTGTTTCAAGCTTCTATAAATACTCAAGTAAAATTCTGCCTTGATTTTTCATTTCCAAAAATCTGATGAAATTATCCAATATTTTTAAAAATAATTATTCCATGAATAAAACTGGGGAAAATTTAAATGAAAATTCTTTCAGCCGAGCCAAGCCCATGAAAGTTACATTTAATTCTTCTTCACAAAATTTCAAAAACCTTCTACACATTTCTTTATATTAAACTCTAATAAACTCATTCGTTTCATTGATAATTCAAAATATCAATAAATTACTTGTCAGACACTAAACATAAACGTTAATTAAATTCCTAAAGAAGTCATTTAATCAATGTCAAGTGTTAAGGTAATAGACTATGCCTAAAGCTTATTGAATTTTTCAGCCACTACAAGTGGGTTGTCTTCAGAAAGTTTTCGAATCCCATGGCTTTTATGATCGAAAGTACAATTGTGCTCTTCAGGCAGTCGGTGTCTCGCACAGAAGGAATATTGACATTTGCAGGTGAAGGAAAGTGGCCCAACTCTCTTGCTGCAGGTAAAGCAGCGGCTTCGGTCTTGTACTGGCTGTTGAGGTGCTGGCTCTGTAGGGAGAACTACTGCTGAAGCGACCTGAGTTAATGTCGTCACTGCGTCGGTAGCTTCTTTCTTTAAGGCTTCTTTCTTGTGACATTGGGAGCAGAGTCCTCCAAGGCACCCGTAAAATACTCTGCAGTTCCTACACATTTCTGATTCCATCTTGATGTTTTTTATTATAATTCAAAGATTTAGAAGCGAAATAAACAAATATGCACAGTAGACTTTTCCAAAAGAAAGTATGAAGCATTTGGAGGACTTAGGTATTATTATAGTTGGGGCATTTAAAAAATAAATGCTTTCAGAAATCTTCGATTTTTATTAAAGCTAATTAATTTTAGATTTTATTAGAATTTAAGATTATTCTGAGGTAAGTTAAATTAGAATAAGCAGCCTTTCTATATTACCATAAATAAATTCTTATTAGCAGATTAATAATGATATCTATATCAACTAAATAAATTTTATTGAGAGATTTCATGAATTGCTATTTGCTGCCTTGTCACAACTGGAGTGGAAAATTGTTTTTTATTTTTCTCCAAAGGAATATAAGTATTAAGAAACTCGTCAATTGTCATTGTACCTTTGCCTAGCCTTACCATCAACTGATTATCATTCAAACTCATTCCTACTTCTTTGCTTCCAATATTATAAACTCCCGGATTTTTCCTATAAATCATTAGATCATACCAGTCTTTCCTTTCATTTAGCACGCTTCCGAATTTCTCATCAATTAAATCTCCTTTCACAGTAACATAAAGAGGTCTTGTTTGTCTTAAATCGCCTACTATTTTTTGCATATTTTCTTTTTCAATGCATTTTTCATCTACCATTCTTTTGCAGCTTTCAACTGTTCTGCTAAGAGCTAGGCACTCTGAGGTTTGCTTTTCTAGATACTCAGTGAGCTGGTTAAGTTCTTGCAGTAATATAGACTTTATATTTTCATTCATATTAAGCTGATGCTCAAGAGCTTGTCGGATATTTTCTTGGTCATGCTGAGAACAGAGCTGAAGTTCTAAGTTAATAGTTTTATTCATCAAATTGAAATTGGTGTGCGTCAAATCTTGGATTTCTTCAGTCTTATTTTCTAAAATATTTTCTAATTCATTTAATGTGTTAACTACGTCAGATTTCTCTTTAAGGAGGTTTTGATTTATTCTTGCGATTTCAGCTAATTCTTCTTCAAAAGTCTTAGCAGTTTTATGGATTTCAGTTTGAAGGAAAATGCATTTATTTTCTTTTTTCTCTGCAATATTCCTCGCTTCACTTATTTCTGCCGTTTCGTCTTCGAGAACTTTAATTTCTCCTTCCAATTCTTTTATAGTGCTTTCTAAGTCAAGATTAACTTTAGTTAGTTCTTCATTAACATTTTTTTGGTCAAAAAGTTGGCTTTGCAAATTTTTGATATCTCTCAGTAGTTGAGCTTTTTCTTCATTCAGTCTATTAATGTTTTCTATTTGTTTTTTCTTTTGGTTTTCAAACTGTTGAATTGAAGTCCTATACTCTGATCTTAACTCGTCTCTTTTATTTTCTGACACTTTGAGCTCAGCCTCTAATCTTGAAATATGCTCTTTCATCGTCAAATAGTTAAATTCTTCAGCCTTTAGCTCTTTTAAACTTGCATTTAATGTTGCTAAACTGCTATTTAATTCATCTTGCTCTAAGCATTTCTGGTTGTAAAGATGCTGTTGATCTAGTAAATCCTGCATAGCTTTAGCTCTTTCTTCAATTGATTGAGAGTGCTTGTTACTTTGTTGCTTGCATTTTTCTTCTAATTCGCTGGTCGCTTTTCTTACACTTTCTTGCAAAATTAGTCGGTTTATTTGACTGTCATGAAGCTGCTTCCTTATTTGTTGGACTTCGTCTTGCATAATTTGGAGGCCTTTAAGCTTTTCATTTAGCCCTAATATGACTTCTCTTAAGTGTTCAGCTTCTTGCTTAGAGACCTGGGGGCCTTTCTGACCCATCTGCATAGGCAAATCTATTCCGAGCTCTTCTGCGTTTGAGTAGAGAAACCTGGAATAGCTTGGCTGCTCATTTGCGTAGTAGTCTTTAAGTAACTGTTTTATATCAGAATATGTGCTTTTACTTTCTTCCAGAGCCAAAAGCTCATATGTCTGGCTTTCAGCAAGTCTTACTAAATACATGCATCTTGGGCATCCTTGGTTTCCTTCAGGAGAAGTATTTAAATCGAGCCTTGCAGAGGATTTTTGCTGATTGCTAGTGCTAGCTTGTGCTCCTGAAGAGTTTCTTATACTGATTTGAAGCTGAATCCTATAGGACTGCTCAGATTCTTCATAAAGCTGGTGAAATCTATTTGATGGAGACTTGCGAGATATTAGTTTTATCCATTGCATAATTGACCCTCTTAAGTCACCTAAAATATCACCAATGCGAATTTCAGCAAAAGCAAGCTCTTGACTCGAGTCTTCTAAGGAAACCACTAATATATCTTCAGGAGTAAGATTGACGATATCAAAAATAAATGGGGAATTAAACGGATGCTAAATAGAATTTTACTTGAACTGACTTTACTTGATCTTTTAAGAAGACTTTGCATATAAGAGAAGCACTTAGTTCTTTGGGGGAGTACACTTCATTAACTGTCACTTCAACTTTACTTAGGCCTTCCATTTATAAAAATGATTATACTTAAATAGAAAAAATTCCTATATCTAAATCATTTTCTTAGATTTAAAGAATCTTTTCAGATACAAAACTTGGATCAATGCTAAAGCAATCAAGAATATTATTGTAAAGATTGAATACGCAACAACCCTTGAGTGGATAGTTTCATTAGTGCCTCGCATTTCTTCTTCTCTTTCCCTAATATTTTGCAGTTCTTTATGTATTTGTCTAACGTTTTCCTTTACTAGTTCTATCTTTCTTTCAGAATCTTTTATGTCTTTAGTTGAAGCTACACCGCTGTAATCTTTTGCAGCAGCTCCAGTAATAATTTTTACATTGACCCAAGTAGCAAATTGTCCAGAATTTTCAACGCAAAGCATGTGTGGCCCTTCTTCTGTAGATGTAAAGCTAAATTTGTCTGAATTTATGTTGCTTTTCTCAACGATAGTTGAAATATCTTTAAATAAAACCCTATAAGAGAGTGGGCGGAGTTCTGGCCTTCTTTCTGCAAGGGAGACTTCTCCCACATAAAGGGTGCCTTTTGAGAGGTCTTCACCAAAGCACTGTTGTCCTCTAGGTTGGATATGAACTTCAAAGCCGAGGACTCCAGCAAGAATCAAAAATAGTATAAGAGCCATTTTATATGTAATTACTTTTAGAATCAATTAATTGATTATTTATATAATAATTCTAAATTAGAAGCTAAGCTCTTATTTAATTAATTTATCTATAAGTAGATAGCAAGTTGCTATCTTAAGCTGAAAGATTATTTATGAATTAAAATAAAAGTATATTATATTTAGAATTACAAAAAAATAGCTTATTTGTGCAATAAATGATAGATTTGAGTAGAATTAAGATAAAATTAACAAAAAAGCTATTAGTAAAGTCAAAATTTTCTATATTTTGCGTTTAATGATGGGATAAAGAAACAAATAATAAGGCGAAATAATTAAATTCTTACAACATGGAAGTCAAAATTTTTATTCTCTAAAAACTTTCAATAAGTTATTAAAATCATACTAAGCATTACTGCATTACTTGTGTGGGATTAATTAATATACACCCTGAAATATAGGCGCTTCTGGTGTGAATGAATACTTCTTTGGCCTAAACGATGGTCTTCCATCTAATATCGATGATCCTTGCCTCCTGTGTACTTCAAGGAACTCTTGATTTACGGCACAGATTGTACAACAAAGATGAACGAAGCAGTCTGATAGATATGCGGTCCTCATAGAATATTTTTCTCTTAGCCTACCTCTATTATAAGCTGCACCAATACACCCTAATCCACATGGGAGAAAGCAATGCAGAGCGAAATTTGATTTACATACTCTTGACACTAAGCGACCTTGCACACAGCAAGGACTTCCCACACACGAAAACAGTACAAGAGCGCAGAATAATCCAGGAGTCTTGTTGCATGAAAATAGGGCTTCTTCAAAGTCATTCATTCATAATAAATATAATTTTTTAATGGCATAACATATTAACCTGAAGGCAATAATTTTTATTTAATAAATTAATAATAATTCTTGAACAGCATTTTTGGTGAAATTACACTATGAATATAAAACCTATTGGTGTAAATATGGGCTTGTGCATTTCTAGCAAAAGACAAGTCAAGCCTAGGAATTCGTTTACCATAAGTAAAATTGTGACAACATCTTTATGTCAAGTGCCTATAAGATCAGTTTATAAATTCGGGCAGATCATTGGTAGTGGTCACTTTGGAATAGTCAGAATGGCAACATTCATAGGGACAAATTTAAAAGTAGCTATCAAGTCTATTCCAAAATCGTCGATTTCTTATAATCCTGACAGACTTCGAACTGAAATTCAAATATTAAGTCAAGCAGACCATCCAAATATTATAAGACTTATAGAAACATATGAAGATGAAAAATTTATATATATTGTTATGGAGCATTGTTCTGGTGGCGAATTATTTGCGAAAATAATCGAAGCTGGCCATTTTGATGAAAATCAGTCAAAATTTCTCTTAAGGAAAATTCTAATGGCAGTAAATCACTTGCATTTAAATAATATTGTCCATAGAGACATAAAACCAGAAAATTTTTTATTCGAATCTAACGATAAAGACTCTGAGCTAAAATTGGTTGACTTTGGTCTTTCGAATAAATTTGGGAAAAAGTTTGGATGTTTGCATTCAAAAGTGGGAACACCATATTATATTGCACCTGAAGTTTTATCAGGCTCATATAGCAATAAATGCGATTTATGAAGTGTAGGGATTATTATGTATACTATGATATCTGGAGATTTACCATTTTTTTCAGATAACCAATCTGAAATTTTTAGACAGATTTTAATAGGGAAATATCAAATGAAGAATGAAATTTGGAACAACATCTCCCCTGAAGCAAAAAATTTGATACAACGACTAATGTGTGTAGATTCTGCGAAGCGATTATCAGCATCAGAAGCATTAGCACATCCTTGGTTCATTTCTCAGTCTCCTATAAAATTTTCAATTGATGCAGGAATGTTGAAAGCTTTGCAAGACTATAGAAAAATATCCCTTTTTCAAAAAGAAGCTTTGATGATACTTATTAAGCATTTATCTATACATGAGCTCAAAGAACTTAACGAATCTTTTCTGAGTTTAGATCAATATAACAATGGTGTTATTTCTATACAATTATTAAGTGAATCTCTTAAAAATTCAAGTTGGCATTTAGCCCAAAAAGAAATTGATGAGTTGATTCAATCAATAGATGTAGATCGAAATGGTACTCTTAATTATAGCGAATTTCTTGCAGCCACTCTTTCCTCAAAATTAAATTTACAAGAAGAAATAATTTGACTTACTTTTATGCATTTTGACGTGGAACGAAAAGGCTTTATCACAGCAACTGATATTGAAGAAGCATTAAACCGTCAAGGACATAAGCTTGGCAGCAAGGAGATTGAGCAAATGCTTTGTGAAATAGGAAAAAGAAGAACCGACAAAATCACATACGAGGAATTTCTTAATATATTTCTCAACATAAAATCCACAAAAACTCTTTAGACATTGCATTGATTATAAAATTTAATTTTCCAAAAAAACATTTTCGCTATTTTAGCATATAAATGCGATTTATTTCTAGAAACTAACTCTTAGTTAATCAGAGCAATGGCTTTCTGTCTTCTATGCTCTTCTGCCAACTCTTGCTCAATGACAGCTAACTTCTTGATCATTTCTACCGTGTAAATGCGGCTAATTTCCAAATAGTGAGCTGAAGTTCTCCAGTTGAGTGTATTTCTAGGGAATTTTCTTGAATATTTGGCATTGAAATAAGCCAAGTGGTCAGGGTTGTTTTTCATTGAAGACATCAAGTTGTAGTCATATATGAAGGAGTGACCAAACCAAAATAGGAGAATTAAACGATGTCTTGCGAAGAGGTAGTAGAATTTACCTGGGTGCATGTCCATTTCAAATAGCCTTTTGTAGAGAGGACCCCATGGACGTTGGGTCATTGTATAAATCATCATGTACAAAGTATTGAAGACTTTGCCCCAGCTTTCAATAATCGGTAATGGGACTCTGCCTATTCTGAACCATCTGCCAAGTTTGCCTTTCATGCCTTGTTTTCCTTCCCATGTTTTTAAGGTCTTTTCAACTGGGGATAAGAGGTACCTATAGACTTCAGAGATTAGCACCATTTCTAATAATGATTAGTGGTTTTAAAAGATTTTCTTACCTGGAAAAGGCAAATAAAGTTTTAATTTTATTTCAAAGAAATTTATGCTTGGAAGGATTCTGCTTGCTTATTGATAGGGTCTCCTGTTATTGGATCAATTACAACAAAATCTTCAGACTCCGTGCTATTTGTGACGCTACCTCTCTGTTCGTTGCGTCTTTCGTTGATGGCTTTTATCATTGCTTGCTCTTTTTCTCGCTTTTCTTCGTCTTCTTCTACACATTTCTCTTTGCAAAACCAAAATCCTTTATTAAAAATGCCATTAGTTTTCAAAAATGTGTTCCCACACTTGCAAGTTGTTACTTTTGAAACTACATGCTTATTTGAGCATTCTTCACTGCAAAATTCTTTTCCATCATTCAATATCCCATCAACTTTAGAAAAAATTTTATAGCAGCTTCAGCATGACTTTTTTTCTATTATAAGTGGCTTATTGGAGCCTATTCCTTCATCAGCCTTTTCAAGAATTGCTGACTGTTCAGGCTGCCATGCGCCATTGTAAAACAATTTTGAGCCTTCTTTTGGAAGCATGTCAGGAGTTACAGGATCTACGAACCTAACCTTTTTAAGCTCTTTGGAATCGTCTCTTTGGTTAGGATCGTGCTTAGTCATGCTTCCTCCTTTCCTAAAATTGTCAAGCGCTTCCCTGAACATTGCAGCTGACTCTACTTCGTTGAAATTTCCATTGTTTTCTAATAATGAATCTCCAATAGCAGCATCTCTTGTCCCTTCTGAAGTACTTGGATGAGGCAGTTCCACTTGTTGAGGGTATGGAAGGGCTTCTAATGTTCGTTCTGACTGGCTTGACTGATTTTTATTTTCCCTGATTTTTTTCAGAAGTTTTAATCTGTGACCTAAAGGGATGCTTAAATTATTGAGATGGTCTTCTGTGAGCTCAAGCAATATTTCAAGTTCATCAATTCCGTTTTCTATTAGTAAATTATAATATTTTTCCATTCCGCAAGATATCAAGAAATCCATAATTGGGTTTGTTTTAGGGGTTTCTTCTATCTTAGGAGAAGAATCCTCGATTAATGCACTTGTAGGTATAAATTCGTCGGTTTTTTGTGGCCTCTTAGCGTTTTGGCTGCTTGGAGGCTTAGGCTTATAGCTAAGCACTAAATCAGCATAATTTGTATTTGGTTTATTTTGTGTGCCGGATCTCCATCTTGTGCCTTCTTTTTGTTTAGGAGCTTGTTCTCGCTTTGTCTTTTCATTTTTCATAAAATCTCTTAGCTGAGCAAGCTTTGCTTCCATGAGTTTGGCTTCTTCTTCCAAAACGTCACTACCCGCGCTGACTTTTTTCTTTAGAATTCCTGCTTTTGAATACTTCATTAATTTGTTATAACAAAAATGGAATTTTACAGTTTAAAATGGCGAATTAATGATATTAGATACAAATTAGCTTTTAGAGTGGTTAAATTTAGCTATTAAGTACACATTATATTTTTTCGATTTGTAAGTGAACCTTTGTGGAGCATTTTTGAGACGTGTTTGTGATAGTTAATTTGTTTTTAGGAGGTACAGAAAATGCGTCCCATTGGGAAAGCTTAAGAACTGATTCATGGATAGTAACCTGTGTAGCGAAGCACCCAGACATCATAATAATTCCCATTGCTCTTGAGTTTATTATACCAAGATCAATAGTCTCATCTGGCTTCAGACTAACCACAATTAATTTAATCCTATCATCTTCTCCTACAATTGCTATTTTTCCTTTAGCTTCTCCATCACATACTCAACTAGATTTTGGATATATCACTTTTTCAAGGACTTCTTTATTAGTTCTTGGATCATAAATGGGAAACTGACATTCTTGCTGAAGTTCATTTTCCCTCAATTTAGGTCTCTTGGGCTCTCTGTTATATATTTTTTCATCACTTTTAGTTAAGTAGCCCTCATCTTTGACATCAACTCCAAGAATTATATTTGATTCATCGTAAACAATTCTTTCATTTCTTCAGTGTTGGACTGGCTTGATTCTATTTCTTATCGGATACCTTCGGTTTTCGTTATCTTGAGAAGGGGCAATATATTTTCTTTTCAGGCCAAATTTTTCATTTGTATGTGGAGTTTTTTTGGAAGGGTTTTTAGGAATAGAAGGTGCTGAAGGAATATTCATTTGTGCAGGGTTATATAAAAACTCTTCGTCTTCAGTGCTATCTAAAGTGTTATCATTTGGGATAGTATCAGTAGATAGGGGTGATCCAATTGAGAAATCTGATTGATTTGTAATGTCCTCGAAAGGAATTTGCTCAATAATGCTGTTTTGTATAGTATTTAGCTTGGTTTGATATATAAGCTCCTCGTCTGATGTTTCAAAACTCATATCATTGAAAACTGAAGCAATGCTATCTCTTGCATGCCTTTGGATGATTACTTGAGAGATCTCTTCTTCTTGACTGCTAAAGTTGAGATTTTTAATGGTTTCATTAAAAGGAAGTTCCACAACTTTGGCTCTTTCTACTATTGACCGCTCAAATTCACTCAAGTCAGCTCTTCTTTTAAGCATATATTTTTCCTCTGCTGCTTCACTTTCTCTTATCTTTTTGTCTTCTAAAATATTTTGTTCCTGTGCATTTAAAGCAACTGGCTTCTTTAATACACTCCCAGCTTTATTTATAACTTTATCTGAAGAGTCATATTCTTTTTGAATTTCAGCAGGTTGATTTTCAGTATTTTTTTCTTTAAAATTTGTCTTTAAGGAAGTTCTGCGACTGGGAGCACCTGAAAAAGTGCTAAAACTTTGTCTAAAGTAAGAAGATGCCGATGAAGGTCTTGATAGAAAATTTTCTTCAGAAGAGTCGCTATCATCCATCTCAAACGCTCTTTTTGGAGTTTCTTGTTCATTAGCTGAATCACTATATAAAATTTACAATGCTGCTAAATAGCCTTTAGGCTGACTATTGTATTTTTCATTTTCTATATTAAATTGTCAATTTGATACGTCTAATTCTTGCCTTTTTCCCATATTCAATTATAAAATAAGTGTTGGGCTTAAATTCAAAAAAGTATTTTGGCTATGAATAACAAGCAATTTTTTCTAAATTTTCAACTTAAAATTGATTTGCCTTAAAATAGAAAGTATTTTCGAACAACAATTTTTCACATAAAATAACTATCCAGGGTAACTATAATCAATTAAATCATATAATGAATACTATTAATAGAAGATAACAAAAAACTTTCTTGTTTATTAAAATTATTTTATTTCAATTATAAATAATCTTTCGAAGAAATATTTAGGAATAAATGATATCACATTACCATATAATTAGTGAGATACTTTAGCTTCTTGCATAACGATTTCCTCAAGAGATGATTTTAAGATATAATGTATTTATTTTAATGATCATCATAAAACGCCATTATGGACTGAATAAAATACTGACATTAAAGCAATATTTTGGAATAAAATTTCAAGTGAAAATCTGTACTGAATAAAATACTGACATAAATATAAGAACTCGCTATAATAAGCTCTTGAATAAAATTTGATAATGGCATCTTATACTTACCTTTTCAAGTACGTCATAATAGGAGACTCTGGGGTTGGAAAATCATGCTTTATGCTACAGTTCGTAGACAGGCGATTCAAAAACAATCATGACCTTACAATTGGTGTAGAATTTGGCCAACAAACAATTAAAGTGCACAATAAATCTATAAAAATTCAAATTTGGGACACTGTAGTTTTTATATAGGCAGGCCAAGAAAGCTTCAGAAGCTTAACTCGTTCTTATTATAGAGGAGCCATTGGAGCGCTTCTTCTCTTCGATATTTCCAAGAGAGAAAGCTTTATTCACATTCATAAATGACTTGAAGAAATAAAAACTGATGGAAACCCTAATATTGTTATTACACTGGTTGGAAACAAAATTGACCTAGAAAGCCAGAGAGAAGTTTCTCAAGAAGAAGCAAAAGTATACGCAGATCAGCATAATATGAGGTACATTGAGACCAGTGCAAAAACTTCATATAATGTTGATAATATTTTTGTGGAGTCTATAGAAACCATTTTATCTGCAATTGAAAATGGGAAAATAAATTTTGCTGTAGAACATCCAGGAATTCTTATAGGAGATAAAGCAGAGAAAAGAGAAAGAGTAAGAAAAAACTCTGGCTGTAAGTGCTAGTAATTTTTAAGAAAAATATTGATAAATTATTTAATCATCCTTAGCACCTGCTTGAGACTCTTCAGCGCCTGCTTTCACCACCACAACACCTTCTTCCATCAAATCAAGTTTGAAAGATTTGTATTCTCTTCTCATTCTCAATGTAGGAAGCTCTACATTGCTTTCAATGCTGTTCAATCTTTGTGAAATATTTTGCAAAAGAACTTCCATTCTGTCATCAATTGCCTGCCTTCTCCATTTCATTTTTTTTAATTGATCGTCTACATAATGTTTACAGTAAACTTCGCTGAGGACATATCCTTGGACAAAACCAATAAAACGTTCATGGCCAATTTTTCTTATTGCTTCAGGCATTGTTTCGTTCCCTCTCAGTGTCTATTTATTTCTTACATGAAAAGGCTTTTCAAAGATCCCTTTGAAAATATGATCACTAGCAATTTCTCTTCTATATGATTCTATTTGCTGCATTTTTTTAAGAATTTTCGAGTACATGTCAGGCCTCATCAGTGCATTTGTCCTCATTAAATATCTTCTATGCTCTAAAATAGCAATTTTTCTGCACTCATATTGGGTTGCTTGAGGTTCCTATATAAAATATACCCTCAATGACCATACATCATCTTCCACCTTGCATATTTTAAAACCAGCGAGAGCCCTTATAGCTTTAATCATATCGTTTCCTTTATATCGCTCTCCTCTTAAGCTTCGCAGCTTATGATAAATTTCATCGATTGCTAGAGAAATATCTTGGACATCGGTTGGACCATTTATTCGTAAAAAATTGATAACAAAACCCGTGAATGAGTTATAAAATTGCTTCCTTGAAGACATGACCTCATTTTCCCATTTCGGTAGACTATATTCTTTTCCTTTTTCTTTTGTTTCTTCATTAATTTCTGAGATTCTAGCGAATTTTACAAGTGGAGCTTTAATTATCTCAACATTTCTGGGGGTTTTAGGAGCCTTTTTTGAAGCTTTCTTTAATTTTTGTTCAAGTTTTTTGGCTTTCTTTTCTGCTCTCGCTTTTTCTTTAGCCTTTTTTTCAATAAGCTTTTTCTCTTTAGCAGAAATCTTTGTCTTTTTCTTAGGGGATTTTATCTTCTTTGCATTATGGTTTTTCATTTTTATTTGAAATATTTAATTATTATTTTAGATTTGTATATTTAACTTAACTTCAAAACAAATAAGTGCTCTTTTAAAATATTAAACAAGAATATTTTCAAGATTCTAATAATAAACGATGGCTAGAACAAATGGGTTCAAGAGACCGCTACATATTTTGCAAGTACTTTCATGAGTAATCGGGATCTTTCTTGCATTAGCCTTTTATCTTCTTATAATTCCCCCGCTGGTATCAAGCTCTAAAATTGTATTTGGATTATCATACTCAATTTTTTCAGTATTTACAATCTTATTTATGATTATATGCACTTTTATCGATCCTACTGACCTAGCTATCGAAGCTGAACGAAATGCTAAGAATGGCACGTATTATTAACATAGGTCATCATATAAAATTTCAGGGCTCACCAAGATTTGTCGAATATGCAAATCATATGTCCATGATAATGCAAAGCACTGTGGCTACTGCGATCGATGTGTTGATGGGTTTGATCATCATTGCAAATGACTAAATAATTGTGTTGGCAAGAAAAATTATAAATATTTTATTTTCCTTATACTTTCTTTGGAATTTTTTCTGGTTGATCAAATTTTGGGATCGGTATATATTATGGCAGGAATTAACAAAAAATGAGAAGAATATGAAAATATACTAGATAATTATGATATGAATGATTCACAAATTTATGGCTACATGACTGTGATATGCTTTTTTTGCTTAATTGCATTGGCTTTATTCATTTCGAACACCTATTTAATCTTAATGCACATTTATTTGAATTGTAAAGGATGATCAACCTATCAATATATTTTAATTATCAGAGAAAATAAAGCGAAAGTAAAAAATATATAGAAAAGTCAGCGGACTGCTCCAGAGAAGCAACCAGTTGACTCCATAAAAGAATACTATGAGCCATATTTAATTGACAATCGAGACAGTATAGAAATAATGCCAATGCATAAAATTCTCCCAAATATCTTAAAAGATATAACTACTATTGGATATAAGGAAGATCCGTCAGGCAATCCTTCTTTATCAATTGATATGCAACTTGATGAAGATTCACTTCAATCCAATGATAATGTACAGTTTCAAGAAGAAACTAAGTAATAAATTTTTTTTATACATTAATAAGCTTTGTGGTGAATAATTATTCGATTTAATTTATTTTAAATTTGCTTATGCAGAAATAAGATTCATATATGCATGATAGCAGATATTTAATAATACAGTTTCATTGCTCTTTTATAAAAAATTAAATTACAAATGATAGTTTCACTCACTTATAATTAATTTTAGGCTTGAATTAGATATCAGCACAAAATATGTCATAATGAAAATAAATACTAAGAGAGAGTATTTTAAATTGTAATTTTTAATTTCAATTCAATATCACCATTTAAAAGAGCATATTTAATTTCTGATTAACTGTAGGCATTTTTCTCATATTTTTTAATACTTTTAAGATTCTTGAAAAGCTCTATTTTGATGAATTTAAGGAGTTGCATATGCTAATGAATTCAAAAGGTTTGAGGCATTAATTAATTATTTAGTCTTTATTAATCCATAAATAGAAATTTCCTATATTAGACAAAGCAGGTTAATAGCTATAGAGTTTTAGTCTTAAATTATATAAAATTGTCCTAATGAACCATACCATTTTATGCTCAAAATACATTAAGTTCAGGTTTATTCTGCTTAAATTTTTTTAAATAATTTAAAATGTTTAAAATTTCAGACACAAACTCATATCAATTACCACAAGACGAATATGGGGAGGTGGTTAACTTCAACAGTTTGCCTGGACGACATAATCAAATTATAAACAATAAGGCAAAGACACTTGGACATGTTAACTCATTGAATTCTGATAATGATGAAGGTATTGAGTATGGACTTGGTTTAGCATCTCCTACTTGCCCAACAGATCGAAAATTATCTAAACAAGAAATTTATGATATTTTTCAAGATGCCTTTAAAAGAATGAAAGGATTTTTGATGTTTAGTAAACTGTACAGAGAAATCCAGGATTTTGGAACTTCTCCAAATCTCTGCACTTTAAGAAAAAGAAGAAATACCACTTTTACGTGAATTGTTGTAGATAAAATTAGAACTCATTATTTTCGAAAAGATAAAAAAAAACTGGCAAATCTAGGGTTACTTTTCCATCCAGACAGTAAATGCAAACAATATTGAAATGTTATCATGCTTATATTATTATTTTATGTGTTCACAGCAATGCCTTGGATAATGGCTTTTCAAGATGTTGAGGTAGGTGACAATCTATATTATCTTGAAACTTCAGTTGATGTGCTGTTTTCTATTGACATTATTGTAACTTTAAATACAGCATATTTCGAAAAAAACCAGTTATTGGTTACAAATCGCTTCAAAATATTTTGAAATTATTTTACAGGACTCATGATAATTGATGTGGTCACTGTAATGCCATTTATTCTTGCAACATCTGGGGGAAGAAATCGATCTAACTCTCTTATAAGAGTTGTAAGGATTATTAAAGTTTCAAGGATTTTCAGAGCTACAAAATTGTCAAAAATATTCGAAAATGTCCAGAGCTCAGAGATTTTGACTGATTTTAATAGATTTTTAAAGCAGAAAAAAGCCTTTGTTAGGCTAATAGTAGTGATATGCATAATTCTCATAATGGCTCATTTTTTCGCGTGTATGTGGTACTGGACAGCAAAGTTAGAAAATTTTGCATATGATACATGGGTTTTAAGATATGGGTGAGCAGATCTAACCAAGGCTGAGTTATACTTGAAATCTTTATATTTTGCGTTTACAATCTTGACAACTGTCGGATTTGGAGATATCACAGCTTCGACCAATATTGAACAGATTTTGGTTATAGGGTGAATGCTTTTTGGAATCGGTTTTTATTCCTTCTTTATTGGAACCTTAAGCTCTATTATTGTATCTTATGATGTAGAGAGGTCTGCTTTGAATGAAAAAATTGGGAAAATAGAGGATTTTTCAAGAAAATTTATGCTGTCAAAAGAACTTTGCAAAAAACTAAAAAAAGTCATTCGGAAAGTAGAAAAGAAATATGAAGATAATGACGAAGGAAGGCTTGAAGTAATAAAAAAACTCCCTATAAAGTATAAATATAGAATCGCAATAGAAATGAACAATCATGCATCTCAAAAAATTCCTTTTTTCAGAGATCAAAGTATAACCTTTTTGTGTGACATCGTCCCAAAACTCAACACCTTCACTGTAGAAGAAAATAATTTTATCTACCGAAAGGGTGACCACCCTGAAGAAATTTATTTCATAGCTGATGGAAGAGCAAGCTATGTGCATGGAAAAGATAATTTTGTATATAAATACATCATTACTGGGTCTTACTTCGGAGATATAGAATTTATAAAAAACTGCAAGAGGATACATTCAGTGATGGCTGAGACTAATACTTTTATGCTAACAATGAACCATAATCTGTATTCATATATGATAGAGACTTATCCTAATACTTATAAGTATTTAAAGGAGTATGCTGATATCAAAGCTACTAAATGCAGCGAGGCCTTAAAAAGCGTTATGAAATTGGTTGCAGTTAATGAAAGATCAAAAACCAGGAACCCTCAAGGTACAATTGTTTCTCACACTACAGCGATGATTCAGCAAGGATCTTTGCCCGATATTGAAAAAGATATTTTTGTGAGAAAAAGAGCTTGGACAGATGATCCGTTTGAAGACGAAGATGAAGAAGATAATATAAGCGGAAAACAAATTAATAACAAATTGGATAGGCTTGCAAGAGATATGAACAAAATGAAACTTGATATGGATAAATATGGTAAAATGATAGAGAAAATCGCCACCTCTTGCGATCGCACTCCAGTTATAAAGTTCAGGAAATCCGGATAAATTTCACAATTTTGCTTATAATTATACCACTGTTTTCCTTATATTAATAGCACATTTAATTAAATTCCTTATAAAATGGATCAAAGCGATGTTGTCGACCCAAGCTTCCCCAATCAAGACGATATAATACTAAACCAGCAGCTGCTTGAAGTTATTCAAAATCTCTATAAATCAGAAAGCGAAGAAGAAAGTAAACGAAGGCTAGTCGTCCTTGGGAAAATCAGTGAAATTTTTCGGGATTGGTGCTATCAGACCATTTTAAAGAAGCCTGGCATGAATGAAGAAATGGCTCAGGCTGCCGGTGGAAAAATTTTTACTTTTGGGTCATATAGACTGGGAGTTCACGGACCTGGCACTGATATTGATATTTTATGTGTCGCGCCTCGTTACATAACTCGTGAGGAATATGAACGTGATATGTATGAAGTCCTAAAGAAGCAGCCCTCAGTTTCGAAAATAACGGGTGTGTTCAAGACAAAAGTCCCACTAATCAAGATGGTATTCGATGATGTTCCTATTGATCTCCTATTCGCAACCCTTGGGTCATTTGATAGGATAGGTGACGATTTGAGGAATCTGATGGATGACAGCGTAATTGCAAGATGTGATGAAAAAACAACTCTAAGTCTAAATGGTCCGAGGAATACAGATACCACACTTTCATTAGTACCTAATCTAGCTAATTTTAGATTGACGCTGAAAGCTGTAAGATTATGGGCTAAGAGAAGAGCTATTTATTCTAACGTACTGGGTTTCCCAGGAGGAGCAGCATGGAGTATCCTAGTTGCAAAAATCTGCAGGATGTATCCTAATTATTTGCCAAACCAACTTGTAAGAAAATTTTTTTATGTATATGATATGTGGGATTGGAATCAAGCTGTTTTCTTAAGACAAGTTGAGCAAATGCAGGTTTCTAGCTCAGAGCCAGGACTTATTAATGTGATGACACCTGCATATCCTTCTTTCAACTCAACTCATACTGTAAATAAACACACAAAAAAAGCTCTCTGTGATGAGTTTCATTTGGCTAATAAAATTCTTACAGAAGTTGAAGCCAAAAGGGCAATCTGGACTGATATTTTTGAGCCAATTGATTTTTTCAACGAATTTAGGCACTTCTTAAAGATAGAAGTCCTTGCAACTACTCCAACTGATTTCGAAGACTGACATGGATTTATCTTAAGCAAGCTAAAATTGCTGCTATATGAAAATTTAGATATTTTAAAGCCAGCCCCTTATGTGAGAGTTTACACTCATGAAGTTGATTTTACAGATTCTGTTTTTCCATATGCTGTGGCTTATTATGCTGGGCTCAAGTTTATTAAGCAGCCAGTTTTGGAGTCAAGCAGAAGTGTCGACTTGAAATTCCCAGTCCTCAAGTTTGTCGACGTGATCTTCAAAATGAGAAGAGAAATGGGATATAATGTTACAAATACAAATTTGAGGGTTAAATATTTGACAGCTGAAGAAATTGAGCCAGAATTGAAGACAAGGCCAGCTGTTTCTACTAGAAAAAGATTCAGATCATTTGATGACACGATTGATCCAGAAAAAAGAATGAAGCTAGACGCAGAACTTAGAGGAATTGTTTCTGCTGAAAGTCTCCCTGAGCCTGTCGTTATGGAGCTTGCTGCTCCGGTTGTTGCACAGCCATCAGCTCCTCCAAAGAAAAGGATTACTATAAATTTAAAGGCTAAAAAATAACTCTGGTATAATTTTCTTTTATTGATATGATGACCACTGAAAAAATGTATCATTCTTTCTATTAAAATTTATAGCAATTAATTACTTATTAAACATAAATAAAATCAGTGCAGCTGAAGCTGTCAAAGCTGCTCCCAAGGAGTACTCAATCCAATGTGTCTTTTTTTCTTCCTCAATAAGCCTACCTTCCATCTGAACTTTCACAGTCCTTGACCTTGTCTTTTTCCGCATAGGGCTTCTTATTTCACCCATCTCAATATTCAGATTATCTTGGAAATACTCAATATAATCATACCCATCTAAGTCTGCAGCATCAGTAATAAACGATTCGTTATCAAAATTGTCAATTGACATGATTGACCCCACGCTCTGGTTATCATAATTTTGTTCATCTTCTTCTAATTCACTCAGCCCTTGAGTTATCATGGGGGACTCTTCTGTTATAATTATATCTGCCTCTGCTGTAAAACTTTTACTCAGCAAGCGCTTTCTTTTGCCAACCTCTTCTTCCAAAAGCGGAGATGAGCATTCACTTTGAGAGCCTGTGTAATTTTCTTCATTGATAGACGATAGCTTTCGCAGTGCATATCTATCAATAAAAATTGGTTTTGGCTTATCCAGCATTTTGGATATAAATATTAGCTTATGGCTAAATCCTCAATAATTATAGGAATTGGATATAATAAATGGCTACCTTCACTAACGAGTTGATAAATCAGTGCCTTGAAGTTGTAGGAGGCCAGCCACATGAAATAAGGGAATCAGAGACCAGCTGCAACATTCATCTGTTTCTTCCAGGCGCTCAAGGAGCTCAGGGATTGACAAGAAAAATCACTATTGAGCCAAAAAGATCTTTAGTGACGATTTATTCACAAAACAGAAATACAAGAGCTTTGACTGAGGATCAAAAGAAATATAGCTTGATGTTTATATCAAAAGCGAATGAGCTACTTAGTTTTGGGAACATCGAAATGAATTATGATTCTGGAGAATTCCGATACAAAACAAGTCAAGCTTTCCCAGGAGTCAGAGACCCAAAGCCAATTATTGGGTTTATGCTAGAAATGCATAACAATATTTTCCCAAAACTTTGTGAAATTCTTCCGAAAGCAATGTCTAATCCAGATCCAACTGAGACTGCTCCACTTTTACTACGGCTTTAATATTATATATAATAAAAATTTTATTGTATACCAAGGTAGTTATTGTTTTCAGTTTTTAAATAATTGATGTATCGATATTTATCTTCTTATTAGGTTTGCTACGTTTCTCAAATTTTATAAAAAATACGCATTTATTTTATGAATCATGTAATAAAAAGCCTATTTCAAGCTATTCTCGATAATTTTATTAATTTTTAAAATCAACTTAACTTGAAGCCTAAATCTCCTGCTATAGCTATGCATTTATAAATAAACACTGAGCGTACTTAAATTTTTATAGTGGTGCATATATAAACATGGTCACCAGAATATTGATTATATTCTCCTTATGCTTATTTGGTGCCCTGTCACAAAACCCCTATGTTGCATCCAATATTCAATGGTCAAACAATGGCTTGACCGCAACAGTAACTTACCCTGGAAATCCAGCTCAACCCGTCATTGCCAATCTTTTGCTAAATGTGACTTTTGAAACACCACAAAGAATAAGATTCAAGCTTACTGATTCTACCACCACTAGATGGGAAGTCCCTGACATTGTGATTCCTCCAAGTGCTCCAATAACTATTAAGCAAGCACTCTATACGGTTAAAGTTAATTCCAGTCCTTTTGGACTTACCATAACAAGAAATTCAAATGGGCAAGTGATATTTAACTTGGATCCTTCTCAAGTCTTCCAGTATAATAACCAAGATATCATTCTTTTCAACAATTTGAATTATGCAACAAATTTCTATGGAATTGGAGAAAGAGTTACGAATTTTCCTATTTTGCCTGGAGTTTATACCATTTTTTCTAGAGATGCTGCAGGACCTTATGATGATGGCCAACCTCCTGGCAGCAATATGTACAGCAATCAGCCTTTTTATTTAGCACTTGACTCTGAAGGAAACTCTCATGGAGGCTTTTTCTTGAATTCCAACGCTATGGATGTTTTTATCACAAGTACAAGCATCAAGTTCCGAACTGTCGGTGGAGTTATCGATTTTTTTGTATTTACAGGTCCTGATCCAGAAGATGTAATAACTCAATACCATCAACTTGTCGGAAATCCTGTGTTGATACCTTATTGGGGCTTAGGCTGGAACCATTGCAGATGGGGCTATAACAACTTAACAGCACTTCAATGGGCTTATAATGGCTATATTAGCAATAACATTCCTATAGACATTATGTGGACTGATATAGACTATATGATTGGCTATCAAGATTTTACCTTAGATCCTACCAGATATCCTTATGACGAATTCCAAGACTTTCTAGATACTTTGCACGAAGCTGGCAGAAGATTTGTTCCTATTACAGACGCTGCTATAGCACAGACTAACTATTTTGCTTATAACACCGGACTTACTCAAAATGTTTATATAGGAAGTGCAAACCATCCTGGTGCTTTAATTGGACAGGTCTGGCCTGGAAACGCTGTTTATATAGATTGGTTCAATCCAAATGCTACTGGCTACTGGCATTCCATGATGTCTCAGCTCCGACAAGTAATGGAGTTTGATGGCTTCTGGTGTGATATGAATGAGCCCAGCAATTTCTGCAATGGAGAATGTGGCTACCCAGAGCACTATAACAATCTTCCATACACTCCTGGCCAAACTGATCTTAATACTAAGACAATTGATTTGGCAGGCACCCATTATGGAGGCTTAATCGAATATAACGTTCATTCATTATATGGGATGCATATGGCCATTAACTCTGCAAGCTTCTTTACGGATGTCTTGAATACTAGACCATTTGTGATCACTAGAAGCTCTTTTGCAGGACTTGGCAGGTCTGCATCTAAGTGGCTTGGAGATAACTTTTCTCAGTTTGATTGGATGGCATGGTCAATTCCTGGGGTTTTCAATTTCAATATGTTTGGAATACCGCTAATAGGTGCTGATATTTGTGGATTTAATGATGATACTACAACTGAACTGTGCTCAAGATGGTTCCAGTTAGGAACTCTTTACCCATTTGCTAGGCAGCATAATACCAAAGAGGCAATTTCCCAAGAACCTTGGATGATGGGCCCTACTCTATTGGAAACTGCTACATGGGCAATCAGAGTAAGGTATTCGCTAATAAATTATTACTATTATCTTATGTTCAGTGTCAGCCTGAACGGAGGAGCAGTGTTCAAGCCAGCTTTCTTTGAGTACCCAGGAGATGCAAATCTGCAAGATGTACACTCTTCTGACAATTTCATGGTAGGCCCTGCATTAATAGTTCACCCTGTTTTAACTCAAGGTGCAACTAACGTAACTGCCTACTTCCCAAGCGATATATGATACAACTGGTATGATGGCCTTCAAATTTCTTTACCGTACAACCGTACAATAGTTCTCAACGCTCCATTAAGAGGTCTTGTCAACATTCACATGCGAGGCGGATATATTATTCCCCGAGCTGACGATCATCCTACAGCTATGACCATACAAGAACTTCGTTACTCAACAATTACCATAGTAGTTGCTCTTGATGCTGAAGGAATTGCTTCTGGAGGCCTAGTTCTTGATGATGGACTATCAGTCAATACCATTTCTTCAGGAAACTACACTATGATGACTTACATGTACAAGCAAGTTTCAAGCAAGCAAGGGATCCTTTCATTTACATCAAGCAATCATAAATACGCTAAAGCAGCAGGCGAGTATCCAGGAGTTTCCAATGTTGTCATTTATGGCTGCCAAAGCCAAATTTCAGCAGTTACTGTAAACGGCGTAAGTGTTATGGACAACCAACAGTTTGATGGAACTGGAAATGTGTGCTCTGCTGAAATCGTTGGGGTTCATCCAGACGACATTACTCAGCTTAATTTTAGCTTTTAAGTAGCTTAATGCAAAAAATTTAAATAAATATGAGCCGACTTTATGATGAATGGAAAAAAACTGCTGGAGACAAGCTGCCACGAGTTTTCCGTAAGAAAGATGGAGAGGAAAATAAGTCAACGGTAAAGCCAATTGTTATATCAATTCCACTAAAAGGCGGATCAGAGCCTGTTGAATTAACAGAAAATTTTTTGAAAGTAATTGAAAGAGAATACGCTGTAAGATATTTAGAAAGTATAGGAGTCGATCCTACAAGAAAACATATTGAAAAACTACTAGAGGACATGCCACTGGACAATTGCGAAATTAAAGCAAGATGGAGACAAACATCAGGATGGCTTGCAGATGTCATTGATATATATCCAAGATGTAAACAAGTAGAGCAGCCAAAAACCGTTTCAAATAACCTCGCTTCACGACTAGAAAGTCAGCCAACTGTTAAAGAGCTGCCAAAAGAAGAGTTGGGGCTTACTTTGGAGCACTTTAGAAATGCAGATCCACATATGATAACTGAGACAGAAGCTGATGAAAAAATCCAGATTGACTTAAATATTAACAACATCAAGCAAAATTATTTGTATCCCTTTATGGCTGTTTCTTCAAAGCAAGAATTTACCTCAAAATACTCTAACTTCGCCTTACTTCGAGAGCAAAGCAAAGACATGATTGAAAGAGCCAAACTCTTAAACCAGTCCAGCGAAGACTTATTAGATTCAAAAATCTTTAAATTTCCTTTTGAATCTATAACTGTTGCTACAGCACACATAAAAGAAATGATGCAGCCAATTGAAATTTCAGCTGATGATGTTGAAAAAGACATTAAATACGTCTTGAAAAATTTCCCACTTGGATCATTGCCTATACAAGTGCAAGCTGGAGAAAGAGGAGAATTATTAAAATCATCACTGGCTAATGTCGAATCAGAAAATAATGCAAGACTGATAGGTTTGGTTTCACATTTTTGCTACTGGACTGTTTTCAGTCATCTTCATAGCATTGGAATTAATGACGAACAAAGGCAGCAGATGTTTATTACAATCTTACACTTGTTTCATGATCTTGAGTTAAAATCGAAAAATAGAAAACAGTTGTATTTAGCTGTTTTTATCTTGATAATGAGGATGATTGTTGAAAACATTTTCGTGAACTCATATAAACAGTTTTTCGCTGTTCCAGCTCAGAAGAAAATTGCCTGTGAAAAAATACAATTTGTGATCACAAAATTGTTTGACCCAGAATGCTTTTATAGCAGGATTAGCTTTTTAGAGTCAGGAATTGACGCATTAAGTGTAGTTGGAAAAGCAAGGGCAAAGATGAGTGCGAAATATTATTCAACATCGAGTGTAGTTAAGAGCTTGTTTCCTAATCCTCAGCACCCAAGAACAAGAGCATTGCTAGCGAAAAAAGAGGCTTATGAAGGAAAACTTGAAAATATGGTGAAAACTGCAGCCCAAATTGAAGGAACAATGCCATTGTTACCAGGAAAATTGAATTATTATCAGCAGACAGAGCCTTGGAAAACTGATGATTATCTGGATATTCCAAGCAGAGCTCACTTGTTTATGCTAACACTGCAAAAAATGAAAAAAACAAGTCAATAAGTCTTATATTTATATTTTAGAATCCGTTTTTAATAAAAATAATCCATATATCTGAATTTTGGCATTAAAAGAAAAAATGACATAAATTACTATCGAGAGTTAATGATAAAAGCTGATCATCAAAATCTTGTTCCCGCATATGATTTAGTCAACGGAATAAAAAATAAATGACTTAAAGCTAGTTGCTTTGATAACACAAAAATCAAGGCATCTTGAAAAAATAAAGGAAAAAACCAACGCAGAGTGAGTGATTCAAATCTGATATATAAAGAAAATTTTGAGCTGGACCCAGATCGATGTATTGATTATTTATCTAGTCTAAAAATGAAAAGAAGAACTTTAAGTTCTAGTTCTTTTTTAATTCTCAATATACCTCAGAAAATGTCGAAACGAAGCACCATAAAAAACATTTTAAATTTTCCTGATATAAATCCTGACAAAAGCATTACTTTACCAATGATAGTTCGAAAAATTGATAAATCAAAAAGTAGCTCAGTAAGCTTTCTAAAGCCCAAACTTCTTCCAAAATTAAAACAAAACATCATTATTTCCGAACCTCTAAGCAATCTCTGCTCTAGGCCAGACTCAATAAAGTCTTATACCACAGAAGATGAAGAAAGGTTCTGGCCAAAAGCCAAGTACTTACACAATGCTTAAACTGTAAATTTCTCATAGCAATAGTTATAGTCTAAAATATTATAACAAAACCGATTAATTTTAAGCTCTTGTCCAATATATTTTAAAATAATATTAATTTGATAATTTAAGAAGCACTATAGTTAATCCTGCCTATTCTTCACTATCTCAAATACTCTAATCGAACCATCCCCACTTGCAACTGCTAACTTATTAGAAGTGTGAGCAAAGTCTATAGAATAAACAGCATGAGTTAAATTCGATAAAATTCCGAAAGGTCTCAGTGTTTCAGAGTCATAAAAATATGCCTCATCACTTCCAGATCCACCAGCTGCAATAATCGTCCCCATATCTGATTTACTGAATTGCGCAGTATAAAGCAGGCATGGTCTATTATTTGAAACTACAGTTTGAGTAAAAATATTGTGGCCAGTGTTTAAATCCCATAGTTGAAGCTGATTTTTTATGTTATAACTTCCAGTTAGAAGCTTATTTCCACATATATCCATGGAATCGCCACATATATGAGGTCCAAATATTGCTCGAACAGCTCGCTGTGCTCTAACATCTCAAGTAATAATATTATTATCCCAACCTGCGCTGATAATAGTGTTTTCATCTCTCCACTTGACTGAAAAAATTCTATTTCCATGCCCAATCACATCTCCCCACCCAGGCTGCATTTCTGCAATAATTGTTTTTGTAGATTCATCATAAACTCTTACACTCATATCTTTGCTGCCAACTGCAAAATATTTGCCTTCAACGTCATAATCAACACATAATACTTGATTTTCTTGATCAAATCTAATCGTATGCAGAATTTTCCCGGAAGTGGCGTGCCAGTGGAGAACTCCTCCATCAGCTGTGGTCGCAACAAGGACATTCTTTGTTTTTGTTTGAGAAGTAGGTGGTCTTCATTGCAGCGCTGTGACTGGCATTGGATCTGCAGTTAGTCGGCAGTTCAAAGTCCTAATGAAATTTCCACTTGAGCTTGCATAGATTTTGACAGTTCCATCAGCACAAGCAGTTGCTAAATGAGAATCATCAGGGTTTCATTTGACGACAAGAATATCTCCGCTGTCTGCAATTGTATGAAGGTGATTTATGACATTATCTTCTTCCATATCTAAGTTATCAATATTATCTATTACTAATGCCTTTGGGCACCAAGAGCTTCCCTTTCCATCCTTTCTCTTCCTCTTTCTCTAAACTGTTGTATGAGCTCGGCAAGCGGGGCGAGTTCTTTTTGGTCAACAAGCTTAAATCTATCAATGAAGAAAATAAAATGCTTAAAGCAGGTGTTTAAGTGATATTCCATCCCAAGGGTCATGATGTGCTGGAAATGAGTATGATAAATATGAGCGTAAACTCTAAAGAGACGCTTAAAAATCACTTTAATTGTGGATGCAAAGTTTTTTGGGAAAGGAACCCCAAGCTGAGTTGGGAACAGGTGCTCATTGTTAAGCTGACTTTCAACCCAAGTCATCAGAAAATCAATATATTCACTAGCAGAAACTTTTAGAGGGGTCTTAACATTTTGCCCATCAGCCCATAAGTATTCGTATTTAGGCCCTGCTGACATAACTGGACAAGACTCAGGGGTGCAGAATTCAGTCAAAGCGCCATAAATGAGGTTAATTTCATTGTAAAATTCAATTGTATTCACTGCAAACCATTCATTCAGATCTTCCCCAACAGGAACTTCGACTGCGAGATCAAGGTTTCCAGAACCAAGAGTCATCTTCGCGATTTGCTTGAGCCCATAACCACGTTGACCTTTTTCAATGCGTTTCTTTGGTCTGAAGCTCTTATTTTTGTCAACTTGCATTTTTTAAATTATATGAATATGGATTTAAGAATCTTAAATTATGCCTTAGTGCGCTTTTGTCTTCGAGCTTCCTGCTGCTCTTTAAGATTCTTCTCACGGATTGCGTTAGCTTTTGCCTTAAAGATAGAGTCCATAAGCACTCTCTTGTTCTTGTACATATTTCCTTTAGCTCCCACATAAAAATCGTGATATAAAGTTTTATCAATTTTTGTGCTGGCTCTGTACTTGCGGAGAAGCCTTCTGAGGACTCTTTGTCTGCGCATCCACATGATTTTTTCTGGCATTCTAGCTTCAGCTGTACCTTTTCTCTTTCCAAGACCTGTGTGTCTTCCTTTCTTTACAGACTCTTTGAAAAGGTTGGCACGGACTCGAGAGTGAATGGCTTGAGGGGTCTTTACAATGAATCCATCCTTTACTAGTTTGCGAATGTTTTGGCGAGAGTTTGCCAAGGAAATTTCTTGAATTTCGTTAGGATCCATCCATACACGGCGTTTTCCACACTTAAGAACACTAGCTGCCAAGCGCTTCTGAAGTCTCAGTGTCACCATTTTAATGGATAAGTTTATCAGGGTCGCATTTTCTATTTAAGCATTTATGAGAATAGCCTATGATTATTAGTTTAGATATTATTATGAAATAAAGGTTTTTTTATATCTATGAGAAGTATTGACTTTTTCATAACTCTTAATATATTATTAGAATTAATAAATGATATTAATAGACTGGACTAATAACGTATTATTTTTTATCAAAAAATAATAGAAACCTTATAGACTGAAAACAAAGAAAATGCCAACAATTATAAATCAGCTATTATATGCTATTATTTTCATCACTTTTTGATCCACTATCTGCTCTCTCATCTTCTTCTTCGTGCTGCATTTTTGGCAGTTTATCAACTTTCTTCGATCTATTATTATAAAGTTCAGGGTTCTCCTTCAATGCTGCATCAATTTGCTGCAGTTTTTCTTTAATTTCTTTTACAGTCTTCTTCGAGTTTTTCAGTTTAGAAAAAATTTCTAAAGAATTGCTGAAGTAATCATGAGCTTCAGAATACCTGTTTAGAATCATATAAATTGTTCCAATTACTTTAAGATTTTTGCCATACTGCTGACTTTTTTCCCCAAATAAAGATCGATCAATTTCTTCAAGTTCTAAGCATTCTTCTAAGGCTTCCTCATATTCGCTAGCTTTTAGAAGAAGCATACATATGCTTCGCTTGACCTTTGCAGTGGATTTATCAATCATACCATGATTATATTCATAAACATGTTCAGCATTTCTTAAGGCGTCTAGGGCTTCGGGGAAATTGTTTGAATCTTGAAGTCACTGAGCAAGAGTAACTGCTATGTCAGCGGTGGCGTCAGTGTTAATATCAAGTTCACTCATAAGATTTAGTGCTCGTTTTTGGCAGTCAATTGCATTTGGGAGATCGTTTTGTTTATGGTGAACTTTGGCCATTTCTGTATATATCCCTACCAAAGACTCATGCTTCATTCCGAATGTTTTTTCATGAAGCTCCCATACTGTTGTCAAGCAATCCAAAGCTTTCGTATATTCTTTTTTCTTCATCTGCACCTGTGCAAGTGCTGAAAGGACTGGGGAGTTACTAATATGGTCATTGCCTAGCAATGACTGATTCATCTTCAGGGCTTTTTCAAGTAAATTCAAAGAATCGTCAATCCCTCCAGCACCCAGATAGCACTTACCCAGAAGAGTTAGAATGTGAGGATGATAAGGCTTTGTGTCTTCATATTGATTAAATAAGGAACTGTTCAGCTTTAAAGCTGTAGTTAAGTGCTCCAAAGCTTGCTCGTAATACTCGTTGTTTAAGTAGCTTTCTCCTAAATTTGTATGAGCTTGAACTAAAATGAGAGGAGTTCGGTTATGGACATTGACTAAAACCTTGCATAAAGCCATTTGATGGATGCGAACTTGAATGACGCCTTCTTTATCTCCTATGTCTTCGCGATCTTTTACGTATTCGTTTAAAACTCTGTTTTTTTCTTCAAGTTCACCACAGATTCTGTCTGCAATGCTTAAGGGATATTCTTCCATATTCAAATTACATTAATTTAAATCTCTATTTATATGTGAACTTATTGAAGATAAATTTTGGTTTAGAAATGCGTCATAAAAGCTTAAGAATTTGTTTGAAATTTTTGTTATTTATATACTTATCAAAAACGAAATAGAAAATAATGATATTGCACTATAGCTGATGAGCTTTCTTAAATATCAATAAATTGCTAAAAAGATATCAGAATTTTATCGAGAATAAATAAATGCTAAATATGACTATAAAACTTCTAACTGTCAGATTGCCAAAAATTATCAATATAGATAAGATCATAGAATGAAATATTCATCTTGAGCATGTTTAAATCACTTTCTTCATTAATTTCTTCTACATCCTTGTGAGAATTTATAACTGCCAAAAATTTTTCCTCTCATTTTAACTATATAAATTTTCATCATGGATAAGCTCATTGAAGTCTTATACAGCTGCATTATAAATCCCCAATGTTTATCTCAAGGTTCTTCAGCTTTAAAAGAATGAGAAGTCCAGGCCGGATATTCTCCAACACTTTCAAAAATTTTGCATGGCTCTTTACAACTCCCACCTCAAATCCCGGAATCAATGAAATTCTTTATTAGACAATTTTCAGGCATTCTTTTGAAAAATTTCATATCTGATTATTGGAATGAATCTTCCCATATATCGCCACAAGATATGAGGGAAACGAGACAGGTTTTAATGCAATGTATCAAAATTGATGAGCCTAAATTGAAAACATTAGCAGTAAGCAATAAATAGATTTTGGCACTCTCTGGGATAGCTCTAAGAGATTTTCTAGATCAATGGCCACTATGTTTTGACGAATTATTACACCTTGCGGAGGATAATGATCTTGTAACAATTAATTCAATTTTACTCGCTTTAGGAATTATTTTTGATGAATGTGATGATAGACTATCGCGAGCCACACATCTGATTTTCCCAGCGCTTTACAAATTTTTTAATCAGGCAGTAGCCCTTAGTAGCGTTCAAACAAAAGAGAGATGCTTAAATGTAGCTTCTAAGTGTTTAGAAAGCTTATCCTGGGCAGATGGTGTTGATCAAGAACTAATTTCGTCTTCATTGGACGCATCCTGGTCGAATTGGTTTTACCTTTTACTTGAAATCCTTGGTTCAGAGGACTCTACAATTGAAATGAAAAGATTAAGCCTCAAAATGCTGACAAGTTTTTTCAGAGATTTTACTACTTATTCTTTCAGTTGGTATTATCTAGTAATTCAGCCAGCATGGACAATATTGCACCAACTTGTCCCCTTATATCAAGCAAATGTGGTATACTCTAAAGAAATTCTTATAAATAATGAGCTTGAGAATGAAACTGAAGGAGTTGAAGGTCTTACAATTCAGCTGTTAGAACTAATCACATCTCTTATCATAAGGCCTGTAATCGGTCCTCAAGTTGTAGGAGAACTCAAAGCACTTGTAAATACTTTAGCTTGGTATCTCCCCCTAACAGTTGAGCAAGAAGAATTATGGAGTAACGATCCAAATCAGTTCATATCTGAAGAAGATATTGAAGAGTATTTGAAATCATCTAGAACTTCCTGCTTAAAGCTGATATCTGCTTTAGTTGATTTGTTTGGGGATGCTGCTGTTGAGTGCATTGTTAGTGCTGTGGAATCGATGCTCCATAGCATTTCAGAGCAATCTTCTGCTCCTTTATTGTATTCCTCCAATCAAGATATACAAAATATTAGTAATGGGATTAACCAACGTTTGCAAGAAATAGTAAGAAAATTTTCAAGCCAGCATATATGAAAAGTTAAAGAAGCTGCAGTTTTGTTATTAGGAAGCATAAGCACAGATATCATTGGTTATAATTCAAGAGCTAGAAAAGCAGGAAAGCAACTCCTGGACGTTGCAAATTGTTTTGGATCAGTGATTTTGTCTGATCTCGCTGGGACTGAAAGCAAAAATGCCTTTTTGAAAGGAAGAGCACTTTGATGCGCTGCCAAACTTTCTGATATTATGGACGCGAATCATCCAGACTGCGTTAATACATTCAGGATTTGCTGCAATGCATTAAATACAAAAGAGCCTATAGCTGTGAGATTGTCTGCTTGCTACGCAATACTTAAACTGTCACGAAAAGCAGCATCAAATATATCAGAAATCAATGAAATTTTACCAAATTTATTAGCAAACTTAGTAGCTCTTATTCAAAGGTGCTCTCCTGACATTCTACATCTAGTTTTAGACACTTTGCAAGAAGTGTTACCTTTAAATTCAGATATAAGCAGCACAGTGCCTGAATATGCATCGAGCGTTTTCTTGAAATTATTTTCCAAGTACTATGGAGAAAGCAGCTTAATATCAAAAATATTTGCTATTATAAGATATTGGTGTGATTTAGGCAAGTGCATGGGATCTTTATTAGATGTATTTTTACCATTCGTTATGAGCTTATTCACCTTGTATCCAGTTGCAAGTAAAGAAAAGCCAGGCTCAATGAGCTCAAACAGCACAATGGGGTCTCAAGCTGAATCACTACTTATTCTTCCTAGCTCTCTAGAACTAATGACTTTGTTTTTGAAGAAATCAAATGCAGAAAGCAGTGAAAGAGGGAAAATTATGGATATTATTGAGCCTTTGCTAGATTTATTAGGCAGAACAGAGGATATTTCTATACTTTTGCAAGGAACTAATTGTTTAAGAGCATTTTGTGGATTTTCTGCTGAAGAAGTATTGAAAAGAGGCTTAGATGAAAAAATTGTAGAAACGGTAGCGAGTTTGCTCAACCCTCTTAAAAATGAAGCTGGGGCATTGGGACTGGGTTATTTAGTTATCCAAGTATTTAGTAAAATTTCACCTAAAATTGATGAAGATTTATTAATTGGATGCCTGAACAAGCTTCATCGTTGCAAAATGCCATCAATTGTGCAAGGACTTGTGCTGGTTTTTGCTCGCCTTATTCATTCTCACAGTGCCGAAATCCTCGGCTTTCTCTCTAATCTTACAGTTGAAAGGCGAGTAGGATTAAAAGTTTTGCTCGACAAATGGCTGATTCACCAGCCATTAATTAGAGGCCGTTATACCAAAAATGCTACAATTGCAGCTTTAGCAAGAATTTATACATTAAAAGATCAAGCAGTAGAAAGTTTGCTAGTTGTTGGCTACAACCCATCTCATTCCAATGTCTGCTCAGAAGTATTAGCACCATTCAAAATTTTATCCACATTAATACGATGCTTAGACAACGAAGCATTTATGCCTAAAAGAAAACAGCAAGAAGAAATTGGGCTAAACGAAGGATTTCAAACAGTAGTGGAAGGCTCTGGACTTGGGCTTATAGGAGATTATGAAGAGCCTGGAGAAAGAATGGATACAATTGAAGATGATAAAGACAGTGCTCAAGAAGACCGTGGAGAGCGTGAAGATCCTATGGAATCATTGAAAAATGATTTGCTGAAAGAAATCAGAGAAGATTATGATGTAAGGGATTTCCAAATCCCAGTAAGTAAGGATAAAGGATTGGGAGATTATGAAACAGGCTCAGAATGTTTGATGTCGGATATGCTGGATTTTGATTACGAAGACAACGATGACATCAATGACGATATTAATGAAGACGACATGTATTCTCTTGGAGACTGGTATGGAGGAATCAACTTGCAAACCTTCTTGCTAGACTTTTTCAACAATTTGATTACGAATGATAAAGAATATCTATTAGCATGCATGAAGCATCTGTTAGCTGAAGATATTGCACTTTTTAAGAAGCATTTCACTCTTTAGATGCTGAAGATGATATCTAATAATTATTTTAGAATATGTTGCTTTAAATAAATTAATATTGAGAATGCAACATCTATTTATTTTTTATTAAAGAGTTTTAATATATTATAAAATGTTGACTGCGCATTTTAAATCTTTGAGACTTCCACTTAGAAGATTCTTTACTGGAGGAAGCGATCCTTGGTATAACAATACTCATTCTAGCCAATTGCGTGTCATGCATACCAATCAATGGCCAATTCCTTACTATAAAAGATCAGGAGTTGTCCCAAGAACCCTATATCCAGAAAATGATTATAATGTTTCTATTCAAGGAAATACTCATACCAGCCCAGACGATTCCAATGTGTATTACACTCAGAGGTTTCTTAAGCAAAGCATGTGGGGAAGGGAAGTTCTTGAGGCAGTGAATAAAATGGGATTAAAAGGAAGTCTCAATACTCACATTGATTCTCCTGTAAATTCAGCTAAAATCTATATGAATGACCTGCTGAAGCACATTGACTATACCAAAAAGGAAAACGAAAGGATCTTGAGGAAGCATAAATTTAGTGACGCTTTCAGTTAAGTTTAGATAAATTTCGAATAAAATCCTAGTAATTGATTTCATACAATTGCCATACCATGCAAAATTTGAATAAATTAAGGAATTTCTACATTTTTCTATAGTTTGATGAGAAATAATTAAGATGATTAAACTTAATTAAGATTAAGTTTATGACACTACTGTGGGAATTATTTTATCATGGGTAGCATGTAAATCTTTAGAGCAAAAAAATATTTTTAACCTCAAGCTTTATTGAGACTATATTTATAAACCACATTTCTTTTTTACATATAAGAAAGCTTTATATCAGTACAAATTTTAAATGCGTCTTTAAATTATTATACTCTATGCCAATCTTCCAATTTTATTTGCCTATTCTTTATTATATATTTAATTACCAAGTTTATATAGATCATTTCTATTATTTGAATGCTAAACATAGTTATTTGATTTTTCATATCTGTGTATGATTTTTCTGAGTAAAATTTCAAATGATTTTTCTACATTTCAGATTGTTTTAGCAGATACTTCAATATAAAACAATCCCAAGCTATCTGCAAACTTTTTGCCTTCTTCAAATGTGAAAAATCTCTCATTTTCAAGATCTGCTTTATTTCCAATTAATATGATTTCCGGAGTGTTACCTACAAAATAATTACCAATTTCATTTTTTCAATATAAAGCACTATCAAATGAGTCAGGATTTGTTAAATCTATTATAATTGCAAAGCCATGCGTTGATTTAAAATATGTTCTGCGAATCGATCGAAATCTCTCTATAGCACTGGCATCTCATATTTGAAGCTTTACTAATTTTCCTTGTACTTCTTTGGTTTTTATTCTCTTTATGGTTCTTACAAAATCATAATCATATGTGTACTCATTTACTTCAAATGCTTCGTCTGTATATATGCGTAAAAAAGCAGATTTCCCAGCACGTGGGCACCCTAATAATACAATTTTTAAGAGAAAAGCACTAAGTTTAACATACTAATCTCCATCCATGACTTCCTGAATAGATATTATAATTTGTGGCAAATTCTTATTATCCTTAAGCATGATAAAATCAGATTCCAAAAATTAAGCTTAAATTATAATTTGTTCTTTTAGTGAAAGCTTTGGTCCAAGTTTTCAAAAATAATAGCACCCCTTCATCGTAACCGAGAAAAAAAATTTTCTAGGCCACGGAGAGTATTTTTCCTTCTAAAAATTAGACATTTTAGGCTTGAGGGATTAAATATTTTTCACAATAATTGATTGAGTTCCTTCTTTGTACGTTTATATAAATTATTTTATTTTGTGCTTATACATTGAGTTTTTTCTTCATTTTTTACTATAATTTTATTATTAAGAATATTTATGTAGCATTAAAAAGTAGCTAAAACTTCGAAAGCTTGCTCTAAATTCACTCTCACTTTTACTGATGTTTCAATATAAAGTATTCCTAGTTCATCAGCTAGCTTTTTAAATTCTTCATAAGTAAACACTCGCTTATCTTCAAGATCTGCTTTATTGCCAACTAGCATGGCTAGTGGCTTTTTATCTGAACAGAACTTATCAATTTCACTTTTCCAATGCAAGGTATCATAAAACGCATCAGTGCTTGTTAAATCTATTATGATTAATAATCCATGCACTGATCTAATGTATCTCTCGCGCAATGACCTGAATCTTAACAAAGCAGAATTATCTCATATTTGAAGTCGCAACAATTTTCCATGAACTTTTATTGTTGTCACTCCCTTAATAAGCATTACAAAATCATAATTAATTGCTTGCTCTCAATTTCCAAGAGCTCATTCTGTATATTTAGCAAGAAAGCTCGATTTTCCAGCATAATAGCCACCTACTAAAACTATCTTTAGGGGTGAGTCACTAAATTATGCATACTAATCCATTCGCTATTTTTTATAATCATTATCTATTTAAAACTTAAATGGAGCTCAATTAGATTTGTTTTTTGCTTATAGAGATCAGAGAAAAAGCTCAATCGCTTAAGAATGAAGACTAATCATGCTTAAAGAATCTTAAGATCCTTAGGATAAGTTTAATTTTAAAGACTTTAAGCGTTGCTATAGTGTAAAATTTATTTTGAATAAATTATAAATTAAAAACGCAAATATGATTGGTGATTGAATATATTATAATTAAGGTTAGCTATTTTAATGTTATAAATAAATTAATGAGAAATGATAAAGAAGTGATTAACTCAAGATTAGCATGTATCTTGAGTGGCGATAATACTCAAGTGTGCGCTAAAAAGAGGATAATAATCAATGCAAATTGCTCCACCTCCTCTTGATTTCTGACTGTCCATTCTGTTAATATCTGCATAGCAAACTTGAGTTCCAACAAGTGAGATACCCCACTTTGAGTGATCATTGGTATTTTTCCAACTATACTTATCAATTGCAATTGTCAAAATATTTATTTCATCGTATTCATAAGATGGTGTACAATAGGTTGACTGATATGGCCTTCCCCAAGTTTCCGCTCTAAATCCACTCACAAAGTAAGGTGAGAGCACATTTTCCCATAGATCTAATCCACTTGCAGCTGTTTTTGCGAAATAAGTAAACTGGAAGCTTCCACTGCTGAATAAAAATTACTTAAACTTCATTGATCCTTTGCTAATTGTAAGAGATGATGCTTTATTCGAAGCAAGAGCCGTTATGTTTGAATTAGAAGTGATTATCCTTGAATAGTAAACTTGAGGACGATTAAGAGTCATAAGTCCAGCGATTTCAAATACTTGGCTTGAAGTCAACTTGACACACATGAAATTTTGCCCATAAATGATCTGAGAATCAGCGATGTCCAGAATTATCTTATTTGAAGAATCCAAAACAGGGAACTTTGGAGTAGAATGAATAATGTAGATCCCTTCTGATCCTTTATAAGCCAAAACACCTTTTGCATGTGCATAAGTAGTTCCACGGAGCTGAGTGACAGTTGGAATTTCATCACTAAATAATGATTACTTATAAAGCAGATAAGAGATGGAGGTATCACTGTTTAATTGCTTTAAAGTTGTAAATAAAGCGCTAGTATTGTTAATAGGAAGAGCGCCAACTGTTGGTGTTGTGACTTTGTCGTCAAGGTACATATAAGATTTTCCTGGAATTGGAGAAGTGGCAGTACTTTGGGGAAGTTTTATAATTGTCCACCAAGGAGCTATATTTCCTGAGCTAGTAAGGCAATCCAAACTGTGAACTGAGCAAAGGACAATTAATATCACCAAGAATTTCTTCACCATTTTTTGATGGTTTATTTGGAAAATTTTAAATTACTGCTTCAAGGGGTTTAATAAACAGCTCCTTCTCTTAATAGATTATAATTAACCATATTCAAATAGATTAATTTAATGCAACATATTTGCAGCCATTTTCAGGAATAAAAAATAAAAAGCCTTCTCAATATTTCATTTTGTTTTTGGTGCCACTTGAATATAAAGTATATCTAAGCAATCTGCAAATATTTTAACTTCATCATATGTGCAGACTCTCTGATTTTCAAGATCTGCTTTGCTCCCTACGAGTACCATTGATACTGATTTATATAAAAAATTTTTATTAATTTCATCTATCCAATACAAAGCACTGTCTAATGATTTAGGGTTTGTTAAGTCTATTACATTCAAATACCCTTGCATCGATCTAAACATTTCATCCTTTATGGTAAAAAATTTCTAACAATATTAATAGCTCATATTTGAATCTCTAGGAATTTTCCTAGTATTTCAGTTGTTTTCAATCTCTTAATAGCTCTTACAAAATCGAAAATGTGGGCTGATAAATAATTTCTTCAAATTTTCTATCTATATATGAATTTAAAAACCAGGACTTTCCAACAGGATCTTCTCTTAATATGCAAGTTTTAAAGCCAAAATAACTAATTTTCGCATATTTACTATTCTCCATGAACTTTTTTCTGATTAATATTATTAGGAATAGTAATTATTTAAAGTCTATTCTAAAGCATAATTGATATTATGCAAAAATGAATGAATAAATAATTATTTAATAAATTTATTGCTATGAGCCTAGCATATTAAACAAACCTCTATATAATAAGGCTGATTAATTATTAGTATTCAAATATTAATTATAAAAGTTTACTTTATTTCATATAAAATGGAAGCTGCGTTAGAACAATATCTTGTTCTCGCCCGCACAGCTAAAGGAAAAGCATGCGAAGCCTTAATTATGCAAGCAATTGGAAACCCTCATACCTTTGTTTTTGGAGAACTCTTAAGATATGTTGAGCAAGCAGGCGTTTCTCAAGAATATCAAAATTTGTTAGAAATTTTCACTTATGGGACTTTAGGAGACTATCAAAAAGCTCAGCCGAATATTCCTGAGCTTAATTTAGCTCAGCTAAAAAAGCTAAAAATGCTTACTCTAGCAACTTTAGCATCGGAAAACACAATGCTTCCCTATAGTCTTCTTCAGCAAATTCTGAATATTTCTTCTGTAAGAGAATTAGAAGACTTGATAATCGATTCCATATATGAAGGCTTGATTAATGGAAAAATTGATCACAAATTATCAGCACTAAAAGTGATGTCAGCGTTTGGCAGAGATGTAAGGCCTGATAAAATTCCTGAATTATTAGCAAAAGTAGGCAATTATATTGAATATATAGACACTATTGAAAAAGTCATTGAAAATCAATTAAAGAACTTTGCTGATAAGAATACGGAAGCTAAGAAAAGAAAAGAAAAATTCGCAAAAGACCAAGAAAAGGCTGCTGAAGATGCAAAAATTCTTATAGAAGCTAATGAAAAGTATCAGTCTGGAGAAGGTCAAGGAAGTGGGAGAAAAGGGAAAGCGTTTTTTAAGAATCTATGATAATTAGGATAATAAAATACAATTCTAGGTAGTAATATCAAAAATGATATGATCAATTACAATTTCAGCTAAAAAGTCTTATAGTATAGAAAGCGAGACAACAAACGGAGAAAAGCTCCATATCACAAAGTTGTCCTTAGACAGCCAATCTCAAAGCAACTCTACCAATGTGTTTGTAAACATTGAATCCTCAAAGTACCCAATTGCAAGCTTAAGTCCTTCTAAAAGATTTTTAAAAACTGATCTTTACTTTAATACCCTTATTCCAGCAATTCTAACAGTAGAGGGTCCTGGAGAAGTAATTGTTCTTGGGAATTTAGAGCCTATATCTTTATCCCATGAACCACATAAATTGGCATCTGAAGTTAAATTGATGGATTCACCGGTAAAGAGACCTCCAGCTAAACTTCAGTCAAATACACAAATATCTAAAAAAGTTAAATTCAATGATAATAGGAGCTGCACCATAAGTTCTCACATAAACACAAACAAAAAGCAAATAAATAAAATAGCACAAATGCCTGAAAAGAAGAATGAAATAAAAATCCCAGATATCAAAACAAACAATAAAATTGTTTCAAGTCAAGGACAATACCAGAAGAAAATGGAAATAAATTCAAAAATAAAGACTCATGATTTTTCAAAACAATTTAATGAAAAGCGAGCAAAATTTTTAGAAATAAAAGAGCGAATGGAGCAGTGGAGAGGAGGAAATTAAGATTTTATAAAATTATTTTTTAGCTGTGAATATAGTATTTATATTATAATTGATCTAGTAAGGTTATATTCTTAGAATTTTTTAGCACAATCAAAAAATTCATTCAATTAATATTTTCAATTTAAGTCCTTCTTTTAAAGGATATTTTTGTTTGTGCTTTATCTGGAACTGGGATTGACTTTGGCCTTCCTCTCTTCCTAGGAAACTTTTTCTTAGATCCTCTTTGAGAAGCAGAATCATAGCGAAGCGCCAAAGCAACAGGAATTAAAAAATCATCTGATTTCTTTTTCTCAGTAGCTGCTCTTTTAGGCATTTTTCGGACTTGGACCATAGGATTATCATCTGCTTTTTCTGCTTTATTTTTGCGCTTTGAACTAGGATGCGGCTCTGGAGATGTGGCTTGTTTGAAAAGTTGGTTATGCTGCTGGATTAAGCTTTGAAGCTGCGAAATTTCGTCTTTTAGTCGATGCTGCTCTTCTTCTAGCCATTGTTTTGGCAAGGTTTTACTATTTATTGCTAGGCTCTTCATTTATTTATTATAAGAAATTTTCCAAAAACTAAGACTTTTTTTATAATTTATTCTAGCTAATTTACTAATAAGTTTATTAGTTGAATAAATGAATTAGCATAATCATAGATTCATTAAAATAGAGACTTATCTTTTTTATTTGTAGTTTTCTTAAAATCTCCGAAGAGAGAACTTGAGGTAGACTTGTTTATATCAGTCTTCGATGGAAGTAATTCTGGCTGCTTTGATTCTTCTCCTTTCTTAGCTGCTTCAGAGGCTTGTTTTGCTTTTTCTTGATTATCTAGCTCATCTTTTCTCGCTTTCTCTTCTTCTTTTTTAGTTTTCTCCTCATCTTTTTTCTTTTTCTCCTCTTCTCTCTTTTTCTTATCTTCTGCGGCAGCTTTTAATTCCTCATCCTGCTTCCTGATTTCTTCAGCGAAAGAATCAGCCTGGTTCGCTAGTTCAGGGTCATGCTTCATAATTTTCTCTGCTTTTCTCAGAGTTTCAAGCTGGTTTTTGAGCATACTTCTTTCAGCCGAAATATGTGCAGGTTCGCTTACTTTTGCGATAATTGATTCAGTCATGTTTATTCTTTCATATAATTCCATCTGCATTTTATCCATAATCGACCTTACCAAAAATGTCCCAATGGCTTTAGGAACGCTATCCCTGACAGTCCTTATTACAAGCCTAAAATAGCTGTCAAGTCTGCTTCTTATCTCATCTACAAACATATTTTCTGAGCTTTTTGGTTTTCCATCAGACTTCGGAACAATATCAGTTCTAGATGTTAAATAGTCTAGATCATTAGTAAATACATAAGTCTCTTCGGAATCTATCATTTTCTCTACTATTTCTCTGCACTCTTCACGTTCTTTTAATAATACATGAGAAGCAAGATCTGAAATTTCTGATGATAATGACGGAAACCTGAAGAAAATTCTTTCGATTAATTTGTGGGCAAGCTGTTCTAGATATGAATGGACATCCATTAAGCAGTCAAGAACTGGCTCTCTCAATTTTTCTAGCTGAGGCTGAAGTAAGAAAATAAATACATCAACTGATGGGAAGCCTGGGATACTGTCTCCTTCATGTGATGCCATTGCATGCTGAATATCTTCGTTGGTATATGATTCAGTCACTTTATAATTTATTCCTGAGAACTCAGAGAGCAGCGAATTAAAATATCCTTTAATTGTAGCGCCTCCTGCTAAATCTTTAGTAATCCTTGATGATAACTTTCTATCATATTTCCCTCTTATGGTGTTTTTGAATATTTCACAAAAATCGGTGACCATATTCCAAAGCAGCTGGACCTTTTGACGGGGTTCCTCAGGGGTGCTTGGGCCAAGCTCTTTCAGCTTGTCATCACATTCTTTAATTCTGTACATAGTTTCCCTCATAATTTCAGGCAAAAACCCTTTAATATGGTTAAACATTACATGAGTAAGTTTTTGAGTTAAAACTTCAGTCCCTAGATAACCTTGTGGCATTGTGGAGTAAACTGGGTGTGAGGCGAAATACTGCTTTTCTTCACTTAATGCATTTTCTACCTTGACTTCATTATTAATATCTTCCTGTGATCTATTTTTGACTCCAACATAACCAAGTCTTAAAGGTATTTCTTCTCCAAGAAGGATTTTCTTCGCATTAGTCCCTCTGTCCATAATATCAATTTTAGTTATGACTCCAATTGTTCTAATGCCAGCCTTATCAACTTTCTTAGCCATTAGCAAAGACTCAGAAGTGCTTAAATCAGTATTCGCTGGGCATAAACATAGTATAATTGTTCTTGGGTCAGAAATATATCTAAAGCACATTTCTTTGGTGATTCTTTCAATATCAGCCGGATGATCACTCCCAGCAAGTGGTATTCTAGTGATTCCGGGTAAGTCGATAAGTGTTAAATCAGGGCAAGTGCTAGAGTGAATAGTCAAAACAATAGGATCATCCACAATTCCTTTATTTCTCCCAGCTTTCTTATCAGTCATCATCAGGATCATATCTTTTACTTTCCCAAAATCTGTGAACTTTTCTTGTACTCCATCAAATTCAGCCCATGGCTTTGTTTCACTTTCAGAATGTATCAACCTCAGTTCAAGTGGACATCTTGTACATATGCCTTCGCTTCTCGGTAGAAAATTTAAGCCTACTATAGACTCTAGCACCGAGCTCTTTCCACTGCTCTGAATTCCAAGTGTCACAATTCTAGGGAGACGAATATATTTCTGCAGCCCAGCGTCTCGGAGGTTATCAGTCAAGGTTACAATTGATCTAAGATTGCTATAAAAGCTGCCAGCGAAATCCTCTCCAGGCTCCATTTTAATCTTAAGTCTTATAAATATGAGCGACGACAATTATTACCTTTTCAAGAGACTTGTGCAGGTCGGAAAGATGAAGCATTTGTATGAGCCTGGAGAAAGACCGCCATACCCAATTATTATGGAGTCTCCATTCTTTAGAGATGTGATTGCAAATATGAGACTGCCTGAATACATTCCATTCTTCTATTCTATTCCTTTTGGAGCGGCATTAGGGTACGCAATGACTGCGAATTTGAAAAGTTTCCCATTAACTAGAAGAAGAGCTTTCACCATGGTGTGGGCAACAACAATGTTCTTTGGATGGTATTTGGGATTGAAAGGATCATATTATAAATTGATAGGCTTTGAGGATAATGGGCTTAAATGGAAGTTTAGTGATGAGAAGGTGAAGAAATATGTGTTCACAGAAAACATGCATGGATTTCTGGAAGATGCACTTAAGAGAAAAGACATTGATAGCTCAAGAGCATATTAAGCTTTATAAGCTAATAAGTTAAGGAAAAATAGAAACCTTATAATAAATTATATTATTGTGCCAAGCCTAAATTGAATTATTGATAAAGCAATTTATTCTAGAGAAATATAATTTGAAGCCAATCATTTAAATACAAACATTCTTTTATGTTTAAACCTGTTTAATCCATCAAAAACGGGGTTCTGCAAATAGGGCAGTTGGAGTTTATTCTAAGCCATCTCTTTATGCACTCTTCATGGAAAAAGTGTCTTGGGTCGCATTCCATCACAATAATTTTATCCTTTTCTGAATAGTCCACTGCACAAATAGAGCAGGAGCTATCTCCTTGGTTGACCGTAGGGTCATATTCCACTGATTTCAAATCTTTTATCATCCCTTCAGTTGCAGGCAACTGTGAGGTATTTGAAATAAACATCAAAAATATAATAGCTACTGGCAAGCATGCACACAAACACAGTAAAAGCATCGTCGGTATCATCAAATATCCATACCCTAATATAAGCAGCGCAAAAACTAGCGCAGTAAGGACTGGTGCGTCATCATAGCAATCTTTACAACTCCAATACCAAATATTTCCTGGAATCAGCCAACCAAGGTATGCAAATGTTTGGAGCTTAAATAATGCTGATAAGAATATTCCTTCGTTTATTTCTCCTCCGTCACGGACACTTTTTACATGTGGGATTCTGAAAAAGAGCATAATCACATACCAAATATCAAGCAAGAGACTTATAGCAACCCAAAAAGCAAGAGGAGCATTGCAGGAAGCTGCAAAAAATGAGAGAACAATGCCACTTGAGATGATTTTTACTGTGCTGACTGAAAGTCGAAATGTCATTAATAGATATGATGAATATTCTACTCGCCTAATTGTGTGGTAAAGGTTTTCTCGGACAATTCCTTGAGATTGGTTAGGATTACGGCCTTGATTTTGGACTAGGGGTGATCTCTCATCCATTTAATTAAATGCAAGTTTATTTGTATAGTGATGAAAAACGGTATATGACAAATATGAATTGGAAAATAAACAAAAGCTACTGCATATAGTAATATAATTAGAAGCATCGCTTATTAATGAATTAAAGATTGAAAATAGTTCAATCAAGCTTGGACTATAAGAGTGCATTAAGAGGTTATATCGGCTAAGGCTTCATTTTTATTTAAGCTAATAACGAATATAATTAAGTTTAAATTTAAGTTATGATTATCTCTATGTTTCTTCAAACTCTATTTTCTTAGGGTATTAGCTTGAGATAGGCTATCTCTGAAAAGCATAGTTATGGCCAATCTAACCAATGATAAAAAGGCATTTTATTGATTTTATATATATTAAAGGAATAAAATTTAATATTTCTAAAACTAATATTAATCTTGTTTAAATGACTCTTAAATATTTTTATAATTATTGATCTATTGTATTATTTTTTATTTTCTTGGCTTAAGGATGCCTTTTTTTAACTTTGAAACAGTATATATATACTGATTTCTGCTTTTGATTAGGTTATAATATATATTATCAATTTATAACAAACAAAATTTCATTGCCATTGAGTTAGAGTTAGAACAAATTAATAAAACTTAATGTTCATTAAGCTTACTGCACCACTGTTCCCACAGGTGCAAGGTGAGGATAATACCCAGCATTATTTGCCGGCACAGTCCCATATGGCTGAGCATTAAGTGGCTGTACATAATTTCGCTCTGTAGGTAGATTATGATAAGCCAAAACATCATAGGTGCTTGATGATTTATAAAACTTGTAAGCGCACAATACAAATGACATAACGACAGAAAAAATAATTAAAGTTCCAATAATTCCTCCTGCTAGGCTGTGCTTTCCTATGTGCTTTCTGATATGGGCTTGCTTTCTTTGATCTTTTCTGTGTCTATGTTTATCTTTATTTCCTTTTTTATGGTCTTTATTATTGGCTCCTTTTGCGTGACTTTTCTTTGTTGATTCAATGATGTCATCTGAATCATCTGAGTCTTCCTCTATAAAATCGTCAGGGTCGTTTGGATAATAAGGATCTTCATTTTCTTCGCTGATATCATCAAAGTCAGAAAAGGAAATATCAAAAAGCTTCTCTAGAAGCTTCCCTTCATGCCAATAAGGTTTGATCCCAAAGAAATCATCTGGAGAAACAAAGGAGACTCCATTAGGATTTTGGGATAGATTCAGATCTGTGCTATCTGATTCATAATCCTTATCTTGTAAAAGATCAACATTAAAGTCTCTGTACTCTTCAAACTGATTTTCAATAATATTCTTTTTGCTGTGGTCATTTTTATTATAATGCCCACCCTCCTCATCTTTTATCTCATTTGAGCGATTACTTTTATAGTAGCTCCCTCTTGCGCTTTCTGAATGGGCCATTGTATAGGAGATCGCAATGCAAATTATCACACCGGAAATGAAAAGGATCAAAGATTTGAGATACATTTTCGAATACTTAGTATTTTTGGTTTTACTAGCTTTAAGGCCAATCCAGGAAACAAAAAACATTGCAGATGTGATAAAAGTCCTCAGAATCAGCCACCGCAATGTAGAAGGTGTCTGTTCTTCTAGATTGAACAAATGAAAAATTATTAAGGCGAATCACAGAAGAGATAATACCATCATAAAACTCGACCCAAATCGTACCCAGGAAGCCCAACGATCACGGCTGACTTTAATTTCATATAGCTCAGGCATTGAATTGGGAACAGGAATAACAGAAACTTGTTCATGATCATGAGGTTGGGCTTGAGGTCCTATTTCAAGAGGAGCATAGACTGTTCTTCCATCAGGCCCAAATTGTGGGTAGTTTTGGTGTGGAAGGTATTGCTGGGAAGACGAACGAATAGCTCTTTCCATATTTTATTACAAATAAAATCTCACCAATGTCCAATTAGCATATATATAGCATTTACATCTGATATTTTTTAGTTTCTAGCATATGAAAAAAAGGAATATATAATTGTTCGCCAAATGATCACAATCAGCCATTTTAAAAGATTTTAATATTGTTTTTGGTAGATTATTTCAGATTTATGATTCATTAAGCTTGATTAATAGAATCGGGTGTTTTCAGGCTTAATAAATTTTATATTCTTTGCTCAAATAATATTAATTTCCTTTTGCACTTTTTTCTGTCACAATTTCCTACTTCTTACTTATTTTGCTTATTTATTAATTCAATTGATCCATGCCTTTAGCATTCCCTTTAAGACTTGCTGGCCTCTGATCTTTTTATCCAGGCGGCTAGATTATAATCACTTCAATAAAATGGTAATTAAAAGATAATGAGCAAAAAGATTGACATTCAAGAGAGAAATCAGCAGTTCCTAAAAGAGCCAGATGTTGAAGATTACAGAAGAATTCATGATGATAACCTTGTCCAGCTCAGGAAAAAGAAAAGAAACGAGCACCTTGCCAAACGGCGCGCTTTTGGCACAGATCGTGCCACTCAAGCTCAGGATTCCGTAGAAATGGTATCTGATGAGGTAAGATTTGACATAAGTTCAGTTCCAGAAGAACTTGCCAAATATGAGAGGCAGCTTGTAAATCCTGACCTCAGCCCCACAAATCGTCTAAATGTTCTTATTTCACTTATTATCAGCAGCACATCCATGGACTTACTAAAACTATCAGTCCGAACTCTAAGACTCGTCCTTACATATGATGAAACCAACCCATGCAAATACATAGGAGATTCAGGAATCTCTGCAAAGCTTATCCAATGTGTGCTTTACCCTGACAAAGAGCTCCAATACGAAGCTGTATGATGTATTACAAATTTATCCTCAGGAGAAGACAAAGTTGTAGATGAACTTTTAAGGCTGAACGTCATAGAAGCTTTAAGCAAGGTTTTCAATGAGAATCCATCATCAGATATTGCAAACCAAGCTGTTTGGGCATTAGGAAATATTGCAGGAGGCTCACAAGAGCAGAGAGATAAAGTAGTTAGCTGCGGGATAGGAGAGTGGATTATCAAGCAAATTTCAACGTCACAAAGGATGACGGGAACCTCACTTAATACTATGGTTTGGACCTTAGCTAACCTTTTACGCGGCAAAACCATTCAGCAGGCAAGTCTTTTCCAAGAGTTTTTATCTATTTCACTCAAGCTTTTAAGCTTAGATAACGAAGATATACTCAGCGACACATTGTGGGGTTTTGCGTACGCAATGGATGGAGAAGCTGGAAGAATTCAACCAGTGTTGAACACAGGCCTAGGGATGAGAATAGTCCAATTAGTAGGCTCTGACAGCTATAAAATCAAGTTGCCTGCATTAAGGGTCGTAGGGAACATTCTCCTTGGAGATGAACTTCAAACACAAACAATAATAGACTACGGTGTCATTGATCGGCTTGTGCCTTTAGTAAACAGCCAGAATAAGCTGCTAAAAAAGGATGCAGCCTGGTGTATAAGCAATATTTGTTCTGGTTCAGTATCACAAGCCGAAGCTATTTTGGCACATGCTGGAATTGGTTCTATTGTATCTCTTTTAAGAGATCCTGATTTTAATGTCAAGCTCGAAGCCTGCTACATTTTTGTGAACTCCACAAACAGAGCAAGCTCCAATCTAATAATTAATTTGCTTCAATATGACTTAATAGAAGAGCTGTGCCAACTGATTGACCATCAAGACGCAAGAATCGTGATACTCTCGCTCCAGACTATTTGGAATATCCTCAAACACAGTAAAGCATGCATGATTCATCATAATGAAAATACCGATAAAGCCTTACAAAGACTTGATGAAATTGGAGGCATCACCAAAATTGAGAGCTTACAAAGCCACCGAAATTTTGAAGTCTATCAAAAAGCAATAGAATTACTAAAAGAGTTCTTAGGTGGAGAGGAAGTCTCACAAAATGCATATCAGCAGGGAAACTTTGATTTCTAAAAATATTGAGAATGCATAATTAAACTAAAAATAGATATTAAGAAAACCTTAAATTACTCTCGGATTACATCCTCCCAAAAACTACTGATGGAAGAGAGATGAGCAGAATGAATTTCGGAAATATGTAAGGCCTGCTTCAGGTTCGACACTTTGTTTTCAAGGTCTTTTATATTTTTCCTTTGCCTTTCAGCATTTTTGTCATGCTGCTTGGCTACGCACTGCAGCAGCTGTTTCAGATCTGAGCATGTGTAGGTAAGGGCGTCTTTTTCATTTTCTAATTTGTCCACCATGGACTGCAAAATGTCAATTTTTTGAAGAAGCAGTTGATTTTCTTTGTTAATGGGCTCTGTTGGTTTCAGAATTTCTTGAAATTCAGGTTTATAATCTGATAAAGAATTTTGTGACCAATAATTAACAGTTGTTGCCATTTTCGAAATTTTTATATTTGCCTCAGATTAGAAAATTTATGAATAAAGTTGAGTAAACAAATCCTTTTAATATTAAACATGCAACTCAGAATATTTTTATTGGAAAAGGATAGTAAGTGTAAAATTTTAATACAAATTTTGATTGTTTAAATGCAAATATGTAATAAAAGACATTATAAGATGCAATTAATCAAAGTTTTGGATCAAAATAATTCTTTGATTAAATAATTTATAATGCATTATTCTAGTTAACAGTATTTAAATGTAATTGTTGTAATTTATCTCTAAGACTAACGGTTATACATTAAGGGATATCCTTCTCTAAGATAAGCTTTAAGCCTTATATTATGCTGAAAGCAAGTTTTCTCCATTATTTCCTTCATCACTTCAATCATTCTTGCATAAATATTAATAATGGGTTGCAAAGCAAGTGTTTGCACTGATCCAAATGAATTATTACTTTCACAGCACCTCCAAGATAAAGACTCAGACCTCTCAAGCCATGTTTCTCAAAAATCAACTTATTATTCTCTTAATACACTAATTCGCAGAAGGGATGAAATAGATCTCTCAATCACGCCTCAAGAAAAAATAAGAACGGCCGTACAAATGATTTTTCAAAGCTCAAAGCGTCAAGCCGAATTTATGGAAATCCTTGAAATGTGATTCAATGAAGTTTACACAATTTTAGATGACTCAGTCTTCTGTAAGCAAGATCTGAAAAGCTATTTATGTGTGGATTCTACAGGCTTAAATATGATAATTAAGCATGATGTTGATGGCATCCGCTCATATAAATGCTTAAAGGAGTTCTGTGAAAAATTTCAAAGACTTCCTTATTGTAACAACTTGAGATTTAATACACAAATGTTTACCAGGCATGAAGACTTTTTACTTGCTTTATGCCCTCTAACTATTTCATTCTATCTTAAGCTTGGCTCTAATATTGATTGTGGGTTTGGTGTTGAGAAGCCAATGGACAGAAAGCAGCTGTCACAATTTTTGCTCCACTCGGCTGAGGCAGAAAATATTTCAAGATGGTCTTACCAAAACTCGCACCCAATTCCCATCCAATTTAATTATTCTTGTTTTCATAGCAGCAGAACTTGCAATTTTTACTTATTTGATGGGCTTAAGTCCCAGAATTATGAGAGAGGAATTTCGATGTTCGAATGTTTTGGATCTCCTGTATCAGCAGAAATTTCAAAAATTATAAGAAGAGCTAAAGGAGAAGAAGTTAATTGTATTATAGAAATCGACCAAGATTCAGTAATTTCAATGGCTATGCAGGTGCAGGAGCATGAAAATTCTTTGGCAATAGCCAAAGAACTTGATACTGAGCTAGACCAAAAGAAATGGGTGAAGTTTCAAAAACTTCTCCAGCCTAAGTGGTTGCTTTTAGAACTGAATCGAGAAGGTTTTAGATTGGTTCAAATGAGTTTAATTGCTTAAATTGCTATATTTACTTTTCAAGTAAAATTGCTAGTTAAAAATATTTATTAAAATTAATGATTTAATTCTTTTAAATATTGACACGTATTTAATATGGAAACAGTTCATAAAGGCTATATAATTATTACGAGCTCAATTGATTTAAAAAATAATTTCTTATAAATGGATTTTACAAAGCCATTGAACAATAGGTATGATCCTTATGTGACCAAAGCAAAACTGGATGAGTTTATAGTCCACCATTTATCAACAGAGCATAAGTTCCCTCTTAACAATAAATACTCCAACTCCAAGCTGATAATAGGGTTTATTGCTATTCTTTTTACAATCATTGCACACGCTTATGAATATGTTTTCGATGCTCATTTCCCTAAAGACTACTGGATAACTTTCATCTGTGTGATTTTCTATTTTATTTTCAATTTTATTTATCAGTACATCGAATACTATGTAGAGCAAGAAATTTTCTTTACATCAAATCCTGAAGCGCCTCAATGGAGTCACTTAAACGAAATTTCTATTTCATCATCCATAATGAAATTTGACTGTTATTACCGTATTAAACTCTATCTGAATACAAAGCCTAAAGCTGAGCTAAAACACAAAAAAGATATGAGAAAAATAAGAGATAATTTGTATGTTTGGGAAACAAAAATTATTGTCTCAAGATTTTTCACGGAAGATGGGCATATGGTTAACCAAAATGTGATTAAACTTATTAATGAAGTCCTTGAAGCTGCTGAGAAAGTTTAATAAGCTAAAATCTTAGAATCTACCATATTTACATAAAAATCAATTACACTTTTAAGCTTGCAGGGCCGAATTGGTCAATATGATGATTTCCTTTCTTGATTCCATTTTGCAATATCCTTAGATCTCGTCTTTCAATATCTGTCATTATTCTTAGAGCTGTTATAAATTTTCATAAGATTCTTGAAACAATAATATCAACAACTATAACTAATATTTCAAGAGTAGTAAATAAGGTATCATAAATAATTATCATTAGAGCAATCCTTATGATTGCTAGTATAAAGATATAAGTCAAATAAGAAATTGCAAGCCAAATTTTATAATATCTTCCTGCAAGGTAACCAATAACTGGGATAATGATCAAGAACATAAGAAATTTCAAGTCGCCAGGAGCAATCAGGAATATAAAAGTAAACAAAGATTCCAAAACTGACATAATTTTTATTCATTTTGCATATCTAACGCACTGCTTGAATTTAATGTCTCTTTCGCTAATTGGAATTATCATAGGAGTGGATATTTGCTGTGAAATCCTCGGAGGAGATTCCATCGAATGCAAATTATTGTTGAAGGAAGGTAATGACTGAGGGATATAAAGAACACTTGCATGATGCTGAGAAGACTGATCCTCAATCTCGATTTCTCTAAAATCTTCTTCTCGAAATTCATAGTTGGCCTTAACTTCAGCCATATATCTCTATGATAATAAAGAAATATGTGATAATAATTGAAAAGTCAACACAATTTATTTTAAGGCTTTTTAATGCATTGCTGAGAATTTGTAACATTTCTTACTTAAATTAATCAAAATAGAGCCAAAGAGATCTTAACAATTAATATGTAGAAAATTTAGAATTTGGCATATGAAATATATTGCTTAGGAGCAAAATTAAAACTTTTAAAAAGGCTAAACTCCTCAAAATAATAAATAGACTCTTTTCAATTTGATGTGATAAAAGCTTGTAACCAATATGATTAAATGGAAAGACTCAAAACATTAGATATATCACTCAGTGAAAAGCTCGACAGAATCACAAATCCAAACTTATTATCCTCTACTCAGTCAAAGCTCCTCATTCGCCCTAAAATGGAGACATACTCTTCTCCAGATTGAACGAAACTTTGAATTACGCGAATAAAAAAGAATAGCAGACAATCAAAATTTTCAAGGACAGCAGATCATTTTGGCCTCGCCCAGGCTAATAACACAATTTTGAATAAAGAAGGAGTAAGCAGCTTGCAACAAGCTTCTTATTACGGAAAAGTAAAAATCATGAAAAGACTTATAAGAGAAGGTGCTGATGTCAATCATGAAGACTGAAGCGGAAACACTGCGCTGCTTTATGCAATTCAGTCAAATCAACCAGAGTCAGTCAAGATTTTAATGCAAGTCAAAGAACTTGCAGTTAGCCAAAAATTTGGAGATAGGCATGAAACAGCTTTAATAAAAGCTATAAAACTTGGCCATACTGAAATTGTTAGAGAACTATGCAAACGTCCAGAAGCAATATTGAAGCAAGATATAGATGGTAGAACTCCTTTATTTCATGCAGTATTAAAAGGAAACTGTGAAATTGTCAATACATTGCTTGAAATAGGTGGCTCTGAAGAAGACTTGATTGATTATAAAGGACACAATGCAATTGAGTTAGCCATAAGTATAGGAGAAATAGGGACTGTAAGGACTTTATTGTCATATCATAACCTTGAAATTACTCAAGCCATAGGACAAAGTTTACTGATCCTTGCATGCTATATTAATGACATTGAAATTGTTAAAAGTCTATTAGCAAGAAAAATGCCAACCCACTGTGTTTGCAATGAGTCTCAAAAAACCCCGATTTTTATAGCCTATAGTCTTGGATTTACAGAAATTGTCTACCAGCTCCTAGAAGTTGCTAATCCTGAAATTTTGGACCATAAAAGCTTAGAAGATGATTCAATTCTCTTGATGGCGACAAGAAGAAATGATCAAATTTTAGTATCAAAATTACTTAAAAAAGGGGCAAATGCAAATATTCAGGCACCGTTTAATAGAACTCCTCTACTTATCGCAAGCGAAATGGGTCATGATACCATCATTAAACTACTTTTGCAGTATAATGCTGAACTAGACTTTCAAGATGTCCAAGGAGAGTCTGCATTAATGCTGGCTGTTGCAAATAAGCATAAAAATGCAATAAAAGTTTTGTTAGAGTACAAACCTTTAACTTGTATAGTAAACAGCCGGAACAAGCGAGCTGTTGATTTGACTACTAACTTGGATATAAAAATTATGATTGAAGAATATATGTTTAATACCCCTGAAAAACAAAGCCCAGAATTTAACATAGAAGTCAAAAGACTAGTCCGCCAGCACTCAAAGCGTCCATCTACAGTATCGAACGACTCAATCTTCAAGCTTCTAAAGTCGTCTGCAAAATATGAATATTATTATTAAGCTTAATGGATTTCTTTAAACTTATTTACCATTACTTATTTTAAAAAAGTATAATGAATTATATTTTGAATGTTTCCACATAAAAGGTTATTATCATATAATATACATGATTAGACTTTAAATAATGAAATTTATCTATTTTTAATCCTAATAGTTACGAAAATTTTAAAATATTACTTATTAGGTGTCATAAACTTTATTATGTTTTAAAAAATAATATACATCTTTGTTTGATTAAGTTTTTTATATTATACCGCCTTATATAAGATTAGTAAACTATTTTTCATATATTGTGCTGGCATTAATTAAGCCTACTAAATTATTAATTTATTTATATTTATGCATTTATTCCGGTCAGATTTTAATTTAGAAATCTGTCGCAATTTCTTTCATTAATTTGGCTCTGTAACTTATCAAACAAATTTCTTTGATTTGACCTATTTCTTATTTTGTTTTCATCTTCGCTCATCTTTGCAAGCTTATCTCACTCAATCAAGCTTTCCCTTATCTTGCTTTCCTCATTCAATACTTTTTCTATCATTATTTGCTTTTCTCTAATTTGTTTATCTAATGCATCTCTTATATCCTCTTTCACAACTTTTTTATTAAATTCATTATAATATTCTTTTAATCTTTCGTATTCTTCTAACTCTTTTTGAATTGCTCTTGCTTTTTCTTCATCAATTTTTGATTTTTCTAGCATCGAGACTCTTTCGATGTTTCTTTTTTTCGTATTTTCAAATCTATTTTCCATTTCTTTAAATTCATTAAAAAATCTTTCTCTGATTTTGAGGTAGTCTGAAGGATCATTTAAACTCGTAATTTTATTAATAATTGGTTCTTCTTGATGAATTTCAGTATATTCTTGCTCGAATTTATCAATGTTAGATTGAGGAGTTATGAAACCAGATGTAAGCTCTGATTCTTGAACCAAAATCTTCGATTTTATATCTTGTGTAGCTTCATTAAATGTCAGGCCTTTATCAAATAAACCATCTGAATTTTGAATTTCAAAATCTAAAATACTTATTTGACTTGGCGACATAGTACCTTCTCCTATTTCACTCAAAATGACTTTTCGTAATCTCTCCTTTCTTCTCTGATTCAAAATATTTATTCGCTTATCTTGGCTCATATTCCTTATTGCTATCTAAATGAAAAATGGAAAACAATTTAAGCTTTAATTAAATTTGCTTTAATAAATTGGTAGAAATTAAGTAAAATACTTTTCATCATACTATTAAATCTTTCAGTATTCTGATCTGTGAGCTTATTTTTTCACAACCTTTCCATCCTTCCATTCTCCTTCTTTTCTGTCCCCTTTTATATTAATTAAAATTCCTTTTCCATCTTGCTTGCCATCAGCCCAATACCCTTCATATTTCTTTCCGTCAGGTCAAGCAAAAACTCCATATCCATGCTTTTTATCATTGAAATATTCACCTGTGTAGCATCTTCCATCGAGCCATGTAAAAGTTCCTTTTCCATGCATTTTGTTGTTTTTCCACTCGCCTACATATTTTCTTTGATCGCTTCATATATAGGTTCCGAACCCGTGGATATTTCCTTCAAAAAATTCACCTTCATAAGAGCTTTTGTCACTTCATAAAAATTTCCCTTTCCCATGCTTTTTTCCGTACCAATATTCTCCTTCATATTTTGAATTGTCGGGCCAAGTCTCAATTCCGTATCCGTGCTGCTTGTCATCAAGCCAGCTTCCTTCATATCTCGTATTATCGGCATGTATAAAAATTCCGTTTCCTTTAGCTTTATCGTCTTCTCAGTCTCCATCATAAACATCTCCATCAGCATGAATAAGCCTTCCTTTGCCGTTCGCCATGTCATTTCTTCAGTGTCCTTCATACTTTGATCCATCTTTTCATAACAAAACCCCTCTTCCATGTCTTTCCCATTTATCATTTCATTCTCCAATATAAATTGCTCCGTTTTCAAGCTGAACCGGAGGTTTTTTTGATATCGCGACTCCATCGTTTAAAGACTTTTCATATTTGAAAGGCCCAAGTTTTTTTGCAGCAGATCTTGTTAATGGAGTAGAATAGTCAGGCAAGACTCCTTGGATTTCCATTAAAGATCTTGAATTGGTATCAGAGACCATTCTTTTGTGGTGAGACGCTCTAACTTTAGGTGCCAGAGCTCGACGATCTAGGAAGCCTCGCAGAATAGATTGGATCATTATGACTGATGGAACACTTATTGTACGTATGGATGATTTTGAGTTAAATAAAACGACAGATGAATCTTGTTTCTGCTTGAGTTTACTACCGGTTTTGTCTAGTACCACTTGGCTTTCTTCTACAATATGTTCTTTTAAACATGAACAAGATTGTCCCATATCCTTATTTATAAAATTTACATAATTAAGAAATATTTAAAATGTATAGTCAACCATAGGTTTGGCTTTTAAAAGAAATGCTTTTGAGTTGAACCCAGATTTGAATCTGTAGTCAGCATGGTATGGAGTCAATTGACTATAAAACTGGGATAGGATTGGGGAGCTCATATCTTTGGAGCTTCCTCTAGTGGTCCGAGTGAGAGTTCTTGAGGAATTAGGGGGAGGAATTCTTAGTGGAATTCCCTTTTTAGTAACTGAGCAATTTGCTGAATAATTTTTATCTTTCTGGAGATCAAGCGATTTTGAAGGTTTCTTGCTTGAATAACTATAGGCTCTCTTAAGCGAGAATTTTTTTGGATCATTTGTGGACTTAGATGAGCCTGCGATTGGAATTCTAGGTGATAGCTCTGGTTGAAAAGTGCATCCAATTAGTTCATTGTCAAAGGACTGTCGTCTTTGTGTTTCAATTTTTTTCTGTTTTTCTTCAAACCAAGAATGAACTCTGTCAACCACACTCATTTTTAAGTAGTTTTTCTTTGGAGTCGGGATTTCAGACACTGATTTTGATCTTGCTGTTAAAGATTTCTTTAAACTTTCTAAGCTGATATACGAATTCATTGCTCTAAAGGACTGAAGCTTATCTCTTTCAGCTTGCTTCACCGACTCCTTTTCATTTAAGAGGTCCAAACTTCTTCTGGCTTCAGCCATTCTTCGAGATTTTGGGTTAATTAAGGGCTTTTCTTTCAACTGAGCTGCTTCTTCAGATTCTTTTTCCAAGATCTTCAAGTTAAGCTTAGCTTTGTATCCTGCGTGCTGAGCATGAAGTAATTCTTCAATGCTTACAGTTACAGAAGGGATTTTCTTTAGACTTTGAGTTGATTGATTTAACCTCCCTGATTTTACAGAACCTGAAGAAGAAGCAGGCCTTAAAGTCACGCTCACTCTGGGAATAGATTCTGATTCAAGATATGGCTGAGAATCTATTGTGGAAAGAGGAATATTAGCCTCAAATTCTTCCATGGCAAAATTTTTTATTGTTATGTATGGACCTATGAAATAGATAAGAAAAGACTAGCCACTAATGGAACATATGTAAAAAAGAAGATTAATGATTTTGAGATAATATTGAGGATAAACGTAAGAAGGAATAATAATTCATCAAAACGTTTATTCCGGGAGAATTAATTAATTACTTTTGTTTAAATGAAATAAGAGATCTAGGGAAAAGATAAGATTGGTTGCAAAAGTACACTAAATTTATAAACAATTAGAGAGCAGCTCTTATAAAAGTTTAAACCTTTTGAACTTATAATTCATAAGCTTTATAAGCAGCTTTAGTTATGGGCCATCTTTTTACTTATTATTTCCTATTAATTATTATTTAAGTTTTAAATTCTCTTTTAGAAGTGTATCCGCTTTAAGGCATTTTTGATTCGAACATATATAGTCAATAAATAAAAATTTCCTTTTATTCAAGATAAAAGAAGCATCATCGTTTTTAATTAGTGTTTATTTGAGTTCTCTCATTTACTAATCCATTATAATTCAAATTGAAATTATGATTATCAAGTAGTATCTTTATAAAATGGCTCTTTTTTTTGATTTATTTCTTACTCTTAAAAATGAATCTTTGTAGTAAAGTAAAAGATAATAAGCCAGAAGCATAATTATGGCGATTTCAATAGCATATAAATTAATTTTATTATATTTTTCATAATCATGATTTTTTCTTAGACTATTTTCCATGCCTATTAGATTTATTACCGAATTCTAACCCATTAAAAATTTAAAAGTTATACAAGGTTTAAAGCGTATGATTTGGGCCATTATTGCCGACGGGAATGCCATTAAATATTGGTAATATTTCGTCCTTCGCCATATTATCAAATCTAAGGCTGCTTGTGAATTTGCTGCACTTTTCGTTATCTGCAAAGCTCTGGTCTAAACCAGCAATCATTGTTGTATCATTTGCACCAGTTCGGATAACACTTATTTTTATGTTTCTCCTCCTCAAACTTATCCATTCATATGTGGTGAGATTATTGAGTTTCAGCCACCCATGCAGACCACACAGCAGTGTTAAAAAAACGATTACAAAAGATGCTTCAATCATCAAGATAAAAGCGAGAAATAAGATGACATCAAATTCTCCGATATCAAACATACTTTCAACTAAAGAATTATATCTTGTCTCATTGGAGTATTTAAAATCAATCAATGTTACACTGATCCCAAATAAGAAACACATATTAATATTTTGCAGTATAATCAAATAGATAAATATCTTATAATTTTTTTTCCCAACACAATTATTCAGCCAGACGCAATGGTGATCAAAATCATCAACACAGCGATTGCATACTCCACAATGTTTGCTTTTATCATTCACCAAACAAGCACAAATAGAACAATAAGAATTATATAGTCTCTCATCAAAATACACATTTTCATTCCTTGCCTTTATGTAAGCAGTAGAGACTGGGTCAGTTGGATCGCTAATAGTTATCAAATACCCCAAAACAATAACAACCACTTGAGACACAAAATACCCAAGTGTTAAAATTGACTAAATAGTTCCTACAATAGAAATAGATGAAGCTGAGGCAACAGATATGACTACTCCAAAAGCGACGTTTAGAACGGTAGCTATTCAAGTTATGATCTGGAGCGGGTTTAAAGGTAGTGCAAAGCCATTTTTCTTAACTTTTCTTCTTTCCATGTAATTATTAGTTCTCTAAAACTCTATTCTAGAGTTAAATGAAAATTCTTTCTGAAATAAAAATAATTTTAACCGTGATAACTAGATGCTTAAAAAGGTATGGATATGATACGCTAACCAAGTAGACATACGCCCACTTACAATGCAGTAAATCCCATATAGAGTTTTCGGTGGATGTTTGATTGCTGGAATCGGCGATTATATTTCTCAGGCATACCTTGAAGGGCCAAATCAACGGTATAATAAAAGGAGGGCTTTTACAGTCACTTCTTATGGAGGACTTGAAATTGCAGTCGAAGCTCTATTTTGATACCCATTTCTTGATCGCTTTTTGGGATCCCATCAGGCTGTTATTACGTCATTTTGAAAAGCTATGATTGACCAAACACTCTACCAGCCTATAGAAATCACAGCTTTTATGAGATACACATGAATATTAGAAAATAGAAAAGACAGTCTCAAGGAAAAATTTGAAAGGGACTATGAATTAGCAATGCTCGCAAATTTCTTTTATTGGGTTCCTATGTCATTTATGCTGTTCCTGGTAGTTCCGCTTAAGTTCAGAGCAGTAGCTACGTCGTTTACTTGCCTAGTAATGGATACCTTTATGAGTTTTGCTGCACACAATAATTTGAAAGAAGCTTACACGAATTTAGTGAACCTTTTCAAAGAAAAACTGGATGACTTAGATATTGATGATTGGTGGTAAATATAAAAGAAAAATATTCATTGATTTTTAATTTTCATATTACTAATTCTATATAAATGGGTTTTCTTGATTCGAGGTCTGAATTCTAATATTAAGATTATACTAGTAGTTGCTCTTCAAATGAAAAGACAGAGTATAGGCAATTTAAAGTATTTAGCGAGTGTCAATTTAATTTATATTTAAAAAATTATTTTTATTATAAAAATCATTATATTATGATTGAAATGCTAACTCTTATTTTGACTTTCATAGCTACAGTTCAATCAGTTCCTGTCACATCTACTCCAGAAGGACTTCTAAAATTCTACGAAGCTTTAGAAATCAATTCTATGAACCACACAATTGCTTATTTTGAGGGACGCGGGCTTGGGATTAAATTAAAAACAGATGTGCACGAAGGTGATATTGTTCTTAAAAGTGCGCCTGTACTCTCTTTATGCAGCATCGAGCCATTTGAATTCAGTCCTTACTTAAAAGGCATGCCTTCCTATGAAAAACTCGTTGCAAGAATCCTATATGAAAAATTCATGGGGAAAAGAGGAAATTTCATCACAGAATACGTCCATTCATTGCCTGTAGAATTTGACACTCCAAACTACTGGAATGATGAAGAATTTGCATTATTTCATAAATATGACTTATATGGTCTTACTAAAGAAAGTATAACAAGAAATCTTACTGAATACCACAATAATTTTGTTCACAGAGTAGGAAAATTAATTGGAGTGCCTAAAGAAGCCTTAGACTATGAAGCCTACTTATGGGCTGCATCACTGGTTAAGAGTTGAGCATTTAGTTTTCCTAAAGAAGCAGTTTTGAAAATGTTTCAAATTACTATAGATGAAGATGAATACAAAGATGAAGAAGAGTTTTCGGTCATGGTCTCACTCTTAGATTTAGCTAACCATTGGCATCAGCCAAAGTCTTCTACTTTTAAGGGCCGAGCACTTATGTGGACATATACTCCAGTTCCTGCGTTTGCCATAGTAGCAGCATGGAATCAATCTGCAGGGAACGAGTTTTTCTATGAATATAATCCTGGATTAAATAATTTTGACTTATTGACAGGCCATGGATTTGTAATTGAAGAAAATCCATATGATTTTATGATTTTGTCATTTCCTCATGTAGCTTGCTTTGAGTATAAAACATCAGAAAATAGTTGCAGCTATAGATTATATCCAAATCAGCTGAATAAAAATTTAATTAGGCTTTTCAGCATTAAATGGCTTCAAAATTCAATATTCGAAGTCCCTGAAACAGAGAGCCCTCATGAGTTTTTCGAGAAAATTCAAGAAGAAAAAGAAAAATATGCATTTACTCAAACTTTATGGAGCTATAGAAAGCAAATAGTTCCAAGAGTGGAAAATATGATAAGCTTAAGGCAAGTAGAAAGGGATAGAAAAAATGCAAAAACACAAAGAGAAAAGGTAATTTTTTCATATGCGGCAGCAGCTAGGAAAACAGTATATCAACATCTGAAAACAGTTGATAGAGAGTTCCTTTTAATATTGGTTAAAGGACTTAATTTATCTTAATCAGTAATTATTTTATTTAGTATTAAGCCTTACTCTAATATTTTATTTAGAATTATATATTTTACTTACATAATTTATACACAAAAAGATATATAAAATACCCTGTTCTATTTATTTTTTATTTTTGTGTTTTGAGCTTGAAAATCCAAGAGACATCGTTAGCTTCGTGATAAGCCATACAAGCAAAACTTTAATTGGCATTTTAACAAACGGCATTACAAAAATATCAGAGCCATAGCTAACACTTGTGTTGCAAATCCATTTATATGTAAGACTCAGCTGGAATTGAATAGAAAATAATATAATTGACCAACAAAAATACCCCATCAGGCTCCACGATAGCAGGAAGAATCCAAATTTTTTCCACTTCTCCCTTTTCCTAATTTTATTTTGTTTTTTTTCATCTGACTGCTCTTTAATATTTCTTTTTGCTAGAGTTCTTAAAATAATAGTTATCGGGATCATGATACCTGCAGAGTATACCATAACCCAAAAATCGCGAAATGAATAATTGTTAACAGCTTCACTGAAACTCATACTATCGCTGTCGTCTTCTTTTTGTTCTCCATCTTGATAAAAAAGTCCAATAAAGAACATATTTCCAAGCAAGGAAACAGTGTATGCAGTCACTCGTGAGCTATGAGAAAATTGACTATCAGGTAAAAAAATGCTGATAAAATCGTGGTTTTTTCCAACAAATTCAAAAAAGGTCATTCTTTGCTTTGTTGGTTTGGTATCAAGATTTTCAACTTGGATAGCTGATATAGATTCAGTCCTACTAATGTCTTGACTTGAATTTTGTGTTGTTGATTGGATAGTAGGATCATAGCCTATTTTGTGACGATAAACGTGCACTATTGAATCATCTGTCCTGTAGGTCATATCCTCAGACCTTTCAGTTAATTCATCTTGCCTTTTAGAGCATTCTTCAGTTTCAGATGGACCCTTTTTTTTATTAAGCTGTTCCTCTTCTTCTTCCTTTTTATCGAGCTTACATGCTAGCATGGTAAGGATAGTATAAAAAATCAAAAGAGCTGCACAAAAATAGAGCCCAATTGCGTTAGTATCTCAGTCAATCGACGAAAAAGCATTAACGTTCACTGTTTCCCCTATATTACTTGACTGAGCAGTACTTGCAGCACCTCCAAAAAATGCTGAAAAAATTGATAAATGGTTACACTTGCAAATTATAAAAGTAACATTGAAAGAATCTAAGACACATCCATCTGTTTTTCATTTAGACTGGCCTTCTTCTAAATAAGTGCAATTTAGTGTTGCGTTAGAGCTGTTATTTACAAATTCAACTGGGATTGAAATATAATTATAATTGGTATTGTTCAGCGGGATGGCATCATGGGTGGATAAATCTGTAAGTGTAAAGGAAACTAAAGAAAAACTTGCATTGGCACCACTAGAAATAGGATCATAAAGCACAAAGCTTGTGCCAACATAGTCATTACTGAGAAAGCTTTCTGTGTTTGATGCTAGAGTTATTGATGCCCCCATAATTTCTGACGAAAAATTCGAGAGCACAGAGCTTGGCTGCTTTGACAGCTCCATACTGATTTTATCATCAAGGAAAACCTTGCTTTCTCTATCTGACATTCCATTTAATAAAGCAGAGCCAACGCTTTTTATATTGCCTTCAATAGAATTTATAGTGTCTGTTTGATTTGATACTGTGCTGCTGTTGACTTGGAAGTTATTGTTGCAAACTCCAATAAATGTCTGAACTTGGGTATCATCTAGCTGGACCTTTCCATCGAGACTGCTAACAATATCCTTTATTATATCAGATACTTTTGCGATATTATCATAACTGTTAATACTCGGATTAGAAGTTATAACTTTTAACATATTGAAAACGGTTGTATAGGTACTCGGGTCATAAGGATCTGTGTTTTGTGTATAGGAAGATATTTTATCAATAGCTATGTTGTATGAGTCCTGCATCTGTTGATCCACGGCTGAATAATCTCCGTATACGATGTAATTTCTATTTAATGATAGGGAGGAGAGATCTGAAACAAGCTTTGGAATTGAGATTGGATTTAAATCGGGTGAATTTAATTGAGACTTTACGTCATCTACATATTGGTCAACGTTTGCATCTGCTTGATAAGATACTGTAATGCTTTGAAATATAGACACTTTGGATAAAAGAGAGTCATAAACGTCTACGGATATCATTATTGGTTTACTTGAGTAAGGAAAAGTGGAATAAATCAAGGAAGAGAGGTTTTTAGAGCTGATAACTTGGTAGATATCACTAATTAAATAGCCAAACGCATACTGGATCGGAATATTATCTTCGGGATCTACCCAATTCTGCGCTTCAATTGTAAATTGAGTTGTCATTTCATATCCTGAGCTTGGTGTTACAGCCAAACTGCCGCCTTTCGGCCCTTGATTCACATAAAATGTCCACGTAAATACAAAATTTTGATTTATTAAAGCTTCCAAAGTGTACTTGGAGCCTGCCAATAGCGAATTTTGTGCAATTACAAGATTAGCATAATTTAAAGGGCTTGAAAATAAAATAGGCAGATCACCTCTGGCTGATCAAAGAATTGAGGTGAATGATCCTTGGGCTTGAATACGATATGCCGAGTCAGGATTCACAATCCCTGCGTTAGGGTTTCCAATTTCTACAATATTTACAGATGGAACTGTACCTTGCTGAGTTGTTATAAATATGCTTTTAGATGTTTGTATTACTGTGCTTATTGGATTCAGAGTAGTTTTAGTCAGAATTAGGGTAAAGTTATAAGTGATCCCTGAAGAAAGCGTATTCGCTGAAATTTTCATGAGTGAACTTAATGGATCTATAATAAAATTCGAGCAATCAGCAGTATTATATACACACAACCATTGAAAATTAAACTGTGATCTGCCATCAGGATCATAAGAGCTGCTAGCATCAATTAATAGATCTTGACTAACTCCTACCGGCCCATCAGTTCGATTAAATAAAATGACAGGATCAGACACATCAGTTTGTATTGTCACGCTTGCTTCTCCTTGAGATAGATAAACCAAATCTTTAGCACGGAATATAAATGTGACATTTGTTGCAGCTGGAAGAACTTTTGGAGGAATAATCAATACACTTTGTGAAGTCTGATTGCCCTTCAATGACACTTCGTCTATGCTTGTAATGTTATTAGTAACCAGTCCAATGCTTCAAGTGACACTAATACTGCTGGAGATTGTGCAGGCTTGAATCGATGAAATAGATATGGAAAATGACTTTAACCTAGAAATGTATGTATATGCTAGAGTATTGAAATTTATAGTCAGATATAAGGATGAAGTCGCATTTATAGATTGGGAAACAGAAACTTCATTTCCAAAGTTATTCTTTGCTGAAAAAGTAGCTGATATAATACTATCAAAAAGTGAGCTTTTAGGAATTGAGATGTCATTATATGTGCTGTTATATTGCGTGGAGTATGCAGATATTGCTGAGCTAGCTGGGATTGAAGCAAATGTTCATTTAAATTGTTCATATGGCAGATCATTCCCAAGAACTGCAGTCAATTTTAAGGTCTCGCAGAGAATTGAGAGGGTTTTGGGAGCTGAAAATGTAAAGCTTGGACTTGGAATTTGACTTGGAAGAGAAACTGGGACTGAAAAACTGATTGGAGGATTTCCACAAACCAAAGCAGAATTTTTTAATAATCCTGATAAAAATACCACATTTTCCTTGGAAATTGTATAGCCTTTCCCTAGATAAACTGTCAAACTGCTGTAATCTGTAGCGTAAGAGCACGTATATCCAGATCCAAAGCTCTGCAAAGTTTGAGGGTCAAATAAGGAAGAACAATTTGTAGGCGAAGCATTAGCAAGAACAGTAAAATTAAATTGTATTTTTGAATAACTGTTATCAAAAGCAGCAGACACGCTTGCTTGATTCAAAAAATTTTCACATGGTATACAATTTAATGAGCTCAATCAATAGCCTTTATTGCATACACACGGACTTGGAGCTCCACCTGAATTTGCAGCACATTGGGTGCACTCCCCAGATCCGAATCCTGTGCATATTGAGCACAAGGGATCATTACAAATATTACATGTTCCAGCTCTAACGCATCCAGTACTACACGAGCTGCAAGCTATACAAGAGCTTCCATCTCAATAATAATTTAAATCACAAATTCATAAACAATTGGAACCTTGTCCTGTGCCACATACAAGATCATGCATAGTGCTCGAAAAATCACGAATTGGAGTATTTCATAGACTGAAAGAACTAATAAATCCATTAAAGCCAGATGTGCTGCTTTTACCAATCATTAAGCTGGAAGATGCAAGATCTCTAAATATTAGGTTTGAGAAAGGATTTTGACTGGCAACAGCATTATTCATATAAAATGTTATTGTTGTAACTCCAGAAGTATACTCAAAAGTAACTGACAAATAACTTCAACCATCCATTGAACTTGCTCCAAATAAAGTCTGGGTATTTAAGGCTTGCGTGGGGTCTTCCATTCCAACATTAACAGTACCTGCTGCTGATAAAACGAATTCTGGAGTTTGTTTTTCAAGCCAATTATTGGAATCAAATGAATAAAGTCATGCCGCAACTGAAAAGCTGTGTGAAAGCAAAACAGGTTTCGAAGATAATAAATACATATCTCCACTAAAATACAAACCTCGCTCATATGCAGGAATTGGGTCAACTATTTCTGGACTATTAAAAGGGTAGAAAGATGTTGAGCTTGTACCCGTTGCTAAAATACCATATGCACCTTGAAAACCAGAATTAAAAGATAGATTAATGACTGGATTTGTTACTGATATGCAAGGAGATTCAAACCCATAAGGGCATCCATTTAAGCAAACAGATCCGACCAATTGATAGTTCATTTCGCAGGCAGAGCATTCAAAATAAGCAGTTTGTAAGCACGTCGAGCAAAGTGCATCACAAAATTCGCAAGTTTCTGATTGAGAGACCCAGAAAGCGTTCGAATTGCAGATGCAACCCCCAGCCATTAATGGACTAGCATTAGTAATACAGTCTAAGCACGACTTTGTCCCAGTAAACTCTGTGCAAGTTAAGCATTCTTTGGTCTGGCATAGCCTGCTGAAATCTGAACTCCTGCACCCTTTGTTAGCAGATGAAAGACAACTCATACAAGATGTGCCATCAAAGTATTGAAATATTGGACAACTGTCTGGGCAGCTGAAATCAGCTGGACACATTGTGCAGCTGCTCAAGCATCCAGAAGTTTGGAAATCAGTCAATGCGTTATTGTTTTGAGAGTAAATAGTTAATTTCCATATGAATCCAGTGAACCCAGAGCTATCATAATTTCCAATATAAACATCCCCTAATTGACTGTCCAAAAGATAAATTGCATTAGTAGTAGCTGATTGGGATTTTATAAGTAGGCCATTAATATAAGAAGTTATTGTTGTTATTCCATTAGAATCTATTGCAACATCAAATGAAAGAAAATACCATCCAGAATTAGTCACATTTGCTGTCCTTACTGTATTCGAAACGGTTGTTGACAAATCTGAGAGGGTAAGAGAAAGTTTTGGATTTCCTGTGGATTCTATAATTTTCACATATCATGTATATCCTGTCATATATTTACCTATAATATAACCAGGTCCTAAAGGTTGAATTCAGGTAGAAATGGAAAAGGTAGGAGGAAGAGTAAAGCTGTTTTTTAGATACTTGTCTGGCAAGAAATAATAGCCCCTCAAATATGCAGGATAAGGATCATTTGCATCGTAGTTTGGGTATGGTTTTGAGTCAGAGCCGACATTTCATCATCAAAGAGTGTCTAGCACTATTATATTAGAGAAATCAAGTGACATTACTGAGCCAGAATAATCACAGTTGTTTGTTGTAGAGTTTTGAGTATATCCTAATGGGCAATATTTAAGACATTGAATATTTAAAAAGAAATAGCCACTAACACAGCTTGTGCATTGAAAAAATCCATTTCCAAAGCAGGTTTGGCATCCTTCAACACATTTTATGCATGAAAGGCCATCATTTGATTTTTGGTAATCTTGATTGCATACACAGCTGTCAACGTCCTTTGAAGCATTATCGACACAAGTTGTGCATTTTCCTGGGCCAAACCCAGTGCAGAGAGAACATAATTGATCATCACAGAGATTGCAGTCATAAGGTCTAACACATCCATTAGCGCATGAGCTGCAGCTCTTATAATTGTTCGTATCTTTAAAAGATGTAATGTAGCATGCTCATAAGCATGAAGCTCCCTGCCCTGATCCGCAAAATGAAAAGCTATTATAGATTGTAGAAAATGACGAAAATGGGACATTTCACAGCTGGAAATAATAGATAAATCCAACGAACCCAGAGTTGCTGCTTTTTCCTATTTGCAGATTCGTTAAGGCTAAGTCTCGAAAAATTTTATTTGCAAAAATGGCTCCACTAGCATAAACTCCACCGAGGTAAAGATAAAGGTTAGAGGCACCTGATTGATAGTTAACAATAAATGAAAAATAAGTCCATCCACTAAATGTTGATGTTGATAATACATGACTTTCTGTTCCTTGTTGAGTATTTTCAATTGTTAAAGACACTGATCCTATTGATCCTACTATAAGTCTTGATTGCTTTTCTAGCAAATCTCCATTAATAACGGTATAAAATCATAATCCCATTGAAAAACCGTAAGAAAGATAAACAGGCGTTGAAGATGTTAAATACATATTTCCATTAAAATAGAGCCCTCTATTATATGCAGGAATGGGATCATAAGATTCAGGAGCATTAAATGGCTGATATGTAGTGTCTGACGTGCCAGTTATGAAGATTCCATATGCCCCACTAAAATCAACATCAAATGACTGGTCAATTACTGGGTTATTAGATGCTGTAGAACAAGCATAATCGTAACCATAAGGGCAATCATTTAAGCATATGTTTCCTATTAATTTTTGGCTAGAAGAAGCGCAGGCAGTGCATGCAAAGCTGCTGTTTTGAATGCACACAGAGCACAGTGCGTCGCAAGGCTCACAACTTGTTGTATAGGCTTGCCAATAATAATTTGCTTTGCATTGGCATCCTCCAGATCCATCACTTTCTGCATTTGGAATGCAGCTGGCGCATGGTCCTGAAAATGTTGTACAATTATAACACTGTTTTGTTTTGCAAAGCCCACAAGTGTCTGCAAATCTACATCCTTTGCAGGTTCCCGTTCCTAAACAGTTGGAGCAAGAGGATGTATCTCTGAATGTCGTTATTGAGCAACTATCAAAGCAATTTAAGTCGCCTGGACATTGAGTGCATGGCTGGGTGCAGCCAGAGGTTTTAAAATCAGAGTAATAAAGACTTTCAGTGTTAAATACACTCAAACTATATAAAAATCCAGTAAAGCCATTATTTAAGGTCGATTTAGTTCCAATATAAAGTGTGCCAGCGGCTAAATCTTGATAAAAAGCAAGGGTTGAAGATGTAGCCATAGTTGAGCTCGCTGCATTGCAATATGAGTTTATTGTGTATGTACCGCTTGTGTCTACTTTTCCTGTAAAGGCAACAAAATTTCAGCTGCTTGGCATAATGCTACTTGATATGGTTGCAGATAATGTAGAATTATCACTCAAAATAAGAGAAAACTTGGGCGATAACGTCCCGCTCAAAGTTTCTAGACAAAAAATTTCACTTCCAGACAAAATTCTTGACATAATCGTTCCAGCTGAATTTATATTTACCCATATAGAAACAGAAAAATATGGGCCAATTATCATACCTGTAGAAAGATAAGTAGTGCCATTAAAATAGTAGCCTCTTAGGTATGCTGGATATGGATCCCCGGAATCATAATTAGGGTATTTATTTGAAGAATCAGATCCTACTTTGATCCCTTCTATTTGGCCAAGCTCTATTTTATCATAAAAAGTTATGTTAAATTCAAGTGTTGAAACGAAGTAGCAAATACGATTATCATAATTTCCAAAGTATCCTGCAGGGCAATTGAGAAGACATATGGTATTATATAAGTAATAGCCTAAATTGCAAGAAGTGCAAGAATTATAAGCTATGTTTGTGCAACCCTGGCATCCATTATAGCAAGGAGTGCATGAAGGCGTACCAGTTAGGTTCTGATAAGTTCCAGAGTTGCAAGTACATGGAGAACCAGAAGCATTAGGAACGCATGAAGCGCAAGTTCCTGATGAAAATGATGTGCATAAGCATAAAGTATCCTGGCATAAATTGCAAGAGTTTCCATTAATGCAGCCATTTGTGCATGAGGATAAGCAATTCAAATTGCTGGATCCATCAAAGTAATACAAATAGTCACATGGCCACAAAACTGTGACTGATAAATTTGTTAAAGTGCCAATACTAGAATATGCTGAAAAATCACTAATAGCTGTTTGCCATAGCAAAAAATAAGCGATATATCCTTTATATCCTGTTGGTCCTGTGCCAAGATATAGTGCTCCTGCTGGCAATCTAAATACAGCATTTTCATTTGTTGATCCCACTCCAGAATTATTATTAATATAAGGCTTAATAGTAGTAACTTTATTTGCAAACTGAACTGAATAAGAAATAAGCGACCAGACTGAACTTATAGAGCAAGAAAGTACACCGCTTATGATTGTTCCATCCCACTTTTCTAAGCTAAATGTCATCGTTCCAGTGGCATCAATATAAAATTTATTTAAGGCATGGCTTATCATCGTTCCACTCATCGGATAAACTCACATACTAATAGTTCAAGTATGAGAGAGAGCTATAGCCCCACTCAAATATTGACTAGTATTAAAATAGAGACCTCTGTTTTTTGCTGGAAATGGGTCAGCAGTTTCTGGAGAATTCCAATAGTTATAGCTCGAAGAATTACTACCTGTAATTCAAGCTGACCCATAGACTCCAGCAAATGGGCCTGTAAAGTCAGCTGTTATAACCTGTGTAGAAACATCTATGGAACTCTCAAGTCCATATGGAGTTGCATAAAGGCAAATCCCTCCAATAAGAACTTTTCCATTGCTGCATGCAGTATTTGACCAAGTTTGATTGCAGGCTGTCCCATAAATGTCGCAACATCCTGGAAGTATACCTGTCGAGCATGCAGTGCACATAGATAAAGAATATCCAGAACAAGAACTGCAATCAGTTGTATAGCAATATCTGCAATCAGTACCTCTCACACACCAAGGCCATGCAGCACATCCTTGAGTGCAGCTTTGGCAAGAAGATCCATTTCAATATTGACTACTGCTGCATTCAATTTTAGTTGGCATCGCTGGCGAACTTAGGGTAGTATCAAATCTGACTTGGAGCCAATAAATAAAGCCGTTAAATGTGCTTAATCCATCTGAAGAACCAATAATTCATTTATAAGAATAAGATCATGGAAACCTTGCTTCTGTGCTTGTTGAGGTTGCACTAGAACCAACTCCATCAATATAAAAAGTCCCAATTACGTCACTGCATGTAGATTGCGAAAATACAATTGACAATTGCTGTCAATTTTGTGTATAATAAGTACCATGAGTTCAAGTGACTATTATTCCATTCGCGTTTGAATCATAAATTTCCAGGGCAAATTTGTATACGCCAGTGCTGTCTGCATATACCCTTAAATATTGAATTGAGCTATAAACAACATTAAGAATTTCTCCATAGCCAAGGGGTTTAATTCATAAATTTATCGTAAAATAGAAAGCAGGGACATGGTATTGGTTGCTAGCTATTCTAGACGTTTTAGCGAAATAAAAACCACGATCAAGTGTTGGAAGAGGAGCTAATTGACTTGTGGAGCTATATGGAATTGAATTTGGATTAGCAAATTGTTCAGTAGAATTGACCGAATTTGAAATGTATGTTGCAGATAAGTCTTGGACATTTGAGAAATCTAATGTAAATAAGATTGCAGCATCTCCACTCGGTGGTTTACATGAAAGAAAACCTGTCACTCTGTCAGAGTTATCAATAAATAATGAAGGGCATGCACCTAGGCAGAGTTTTGAGTCGGCCAAGTAATATGGATTGTTGCATCAGCATGCTCCGCCTGCGTTATAGCTATAATATGGGAAACAGGTCGAGTATACAAGTAAAACTTTTGCGAAATAAATTAAAGCAAAAGTCATTTGCATTTATAATAATTTTAAAGAAGGCATAGACCTTAATTGGATATTGCTACCATAAGAAAGGCTTATGAAACTAGATTCAACTAATTTTCATGTAAAAATTTATACCTAAGTAAAGAATAGTTTGACTTTCAGGCTCCTTATCTATAAGACAATTTTATTAATATTAGCAAGCATATTTATTCAGTATTCGTGGGAATGACTTAAAATTTATTATATATTATTACTAATCATTAATATTTAATATTAATTATATTGTTATAGTTCAATTCTGAAGGAATTTTTGTCTATAATTAAAAATTATTGGATCAAAATAAGAAATTAGACAATTATTCATATAGCAGCATTATGATAAATAAAATATTTTTAAAATCTTTGACCTTTTCTAGCAAGAAAATTGTTTTACGCCCTTGGAGTGGGTTAGCCTCTCAATTTTATATTAAAAATGTTTTAATCCAAAATATTCCAATTGACAAAAATTTAAAAATAACTCCATTCTGAAAATTTTATAGAGGGAAAAAAATTTTTTACAAGTTGAAAATTTGCTTTTCAAAATTTTAATCAATTTCTTCCATAAGTATTTTATTATTTAAATTAAAAACTGTTAAACTTAGCCTTTGCGAAATTATTTAATTCTTTCAAAATATATAAATAAAACCTAATAACGATTAATTTCAATATTATTCTCGTTACTTACATTAAATATATATAAGAAGCAATATATAAAATTATATATCAATAAACTCTTTAATTACTCTCGGAGGATGGTTTTTTGCTCAAGATAAAGATTTTTCAAATGCTTTTGCTAGTTCAAGGAGCCCGAGACTAAGAATTTAATTTATATTTTTGGAAGTAAGCTTTCAAAATTTAATAAATTAGCTATTTTATATAATAATTTATATAAACGGTTTAGATAGACAATTACTATCAATTTTAGCTGATCTTGAAATTTCAATAGAAATGTCATACTAAAATCTAAATATCTCTTAACTAATTATGATTTTATCACTTCTTGAAATACCCATTCCTGTGGATTCTATCCGAAAGGTTGAAAGAATGGCTTCTTTAATTAAAGCAGATGGTAATTGAGTCTCTAATACACTCTGGATAAAATTTTTGTCAGTAAAAGTACTAAATAAGGGCAGAATGACTAAAAATAAATCCCAGAAATACGAATTGAGTGATTCCTACTAATGATAAGACATATTGTCTTAAGTATGGCATCTGTATAATTATTGTATTTGTTAACCTGTGGTTTTGATTTTATAAAAGTCATTTTATTATAAAGGCATAAATTAGGTACACAAAACTAGATTAGGCAAGCTAAATCTGATCGCACATGAAATCAGTTTTCAAATTAGAAAAATGTTTAATTTGAAAGATCGAGAAAAAAATACAATAATTCTGATAAAATTGAATAAATCTAGTAAGATAAGAGCTGATTTTTTTAGTGCATGAAGGAAATACAGTAATAAACCATCAAGAAAGTGGTGAGAATAAGCTGACTATTGAAGAATCAATATGTGGCTGGATTAAATAATGAGAAAGATGCAATACCTGAGACTAATAATGATATAATCGGCACAAATTCAAATATGGAAATGATGCTAGTGAGCTTTTTCAACTTATTAGGTACTTAATTAGAGACAGGGCTAATTCTTTTATTTCATCCCTCATTTTCAGAAAGCAAGATTTCATTAGCTGCTTTTTCATTGAGTCTTCAAATCATATTAGATGGAATTTTTATAGAAACTTATGGCTCTGGTGCTTCAGACTCCAAGGACTATGATCTTAATGGAATAACACTTCAGATTGCTTTTGCTTGCACAATGACAGTAGCTGCCAATTTATTGGCTAGCTCAATTGAATGGAAACTATTTAGAAATAATGAAAGAGTGTTTCCAGAATTTAATAAGAAAGCAATATCGAAAAAGAGTTTTGCTAGCCATACTATTTGTGTGATGATCGTTTTTGCTTGTGTTTTTGCGAGCTACTTAATTGCAGATAATATAAATGGAAATTCATCAAGGATCTGGATGATCATGATACTAATAGGGATCAATTAGATTTCGTTTTTGTTCAAGGCATCAAAATTTTGTTTAGCTTTTGGATTTTCAAGAAATCTATTAAATGAAAATGAAATAATATAAAAATGAGCATTTCATAATTTAGACTTAACTTTCTCTTATTTGAAAAATTAGAATTTGTTAATACTATTTGGAGCACAATGCTTATCATATTCATTATAAAAATCTTTATGGATAAGAAAGAAATAGAAAAGTGTAGACGCCAGAGTTAATATGCAGAATATTTTTAATCTGAAAGATTATTAGTTAGTTAAACTTTGACCGTAACTTCTTCGGGTGGAAAACTCTCCAAAATAAAATATCTGGCAATCATATAGATTGTTTGCATCACGAATATTTCAATTAAAATACCCCAAAGGAAGCAAACTGCCCAGTAGCCACTCCACTCATGGCAGAAAGTATAGCTAAGCATCACAATTCCAATTATAGAACCAATAATCAATGCAATTCCTAAAGTAGTTGCAAATGCAGGCCAATAAGGAGCTTTATTTCTATCGATACTAAAGGCAATAATTAGTAAAATTTCAATTGGAATAGTAATAGCAAGGGCCAAAATAGTGTAACCAAAGAACTTGGCTTGGTAATCACCAAATAGTGTCTCAGTAGACTCATCTGATCCAGAATTAATATCTTCAAACCCAAATAGTAATAAGCCTTCTAGTAGCAATTCAAAGATAAGCACAGTGATCAAAGTAAACAATCTGGTCCATCGAGAAAAGATTGGTCTGTAATAAACAATTCCAAATGTTAAGTGGCCTTCGAAAAGTGCCTGCAGCTCTGTTTTACTAAATTCCACAGTCTGAATTTGAGGCTTCTCCACGACTCCTGCGACTTGGAACGCGAATGAATTTTCAGTCAAATCAATTTCCTGAGAATTTACAATGCCTCCAGATTTCTCAAAGTCTGAGCTCTCCTCTTCAGAATCCACAACCTCTTCTTCTCCTCTGCTTAACTCTACTTCTACTCCTCTGCTTAGCTCTACTTCTTCTCCTCTACTGCTTGGCTCAATTTGTTCTACTGGTATCGCATAGGAATTTTCAGTTAAATCGATTTCTCGTGATTCAATAACTCCTGAGCTTTCTTCGGATTCATCAACTACTTCTTCTCCTGATGAAATGCCAGGCGAGTTGTTTTCAGAATGTATATTCATTAGAGCCATTTCGGTTGGTCTTGACATGTGAATTGGTCTTGGTGAATTCATAGGAACTTTCTTGTGGGTCTGCTGGACTTCATGGTCTACTTTTTGAGATCTGTCAAATAAGACCATGATAGGACTCAAGATGATGAGCATGAACAAAGTAACGACCAGGATGTAGATTGGAGCATAATTATCGCCGCATGATGAGCTTGGAACTCTGTATTTCGGAGGTGGATCTATTGCAGAGCCTGCTTCACCTAGCTTAAACATGGAGAAATGATAAACTTCGAAAATAACACTTTCGCTATTTATTTCTATAACCTTGCAGCCATCTTCTTTTCAAGCTTTACTTGTTTCGTTATAGTATAGGCAGCCCATCGTTGCACCTTCAGAAACATTTTTATTTATAGGAAGCTCAATCGTGACTGGGAAATCTGAGCTGGAGAATGGCTTATAAGTTTCATTATCATAGTAGTTCATTGTATTGTCAGTATAATTGCCAGAGGTTGAGAAACTCAACGATATCACATCAGAATAATCATTGGATGAAGTATTGAAGTATAGAGCTCTCATATTCATGATGTCTGTAGATGTGTAATCCAGCTGGCTTGGAAGCGCAATAGCCATATTTGTCCCAAGTGTGATGTTTGAATTTTGCATGTCGGTCGGGAAATTCCTGTATTTGAATATTTTAGTTTGGTCTGTATTTTGAGTCCCATTGAGAGAAGTCTGATTTACAAGATCATCTTTAGTTGCAACTGAAGCCCAAGTAAGGACAAAATCATTTGCAGACATTACATAATCTTCTAGAGTTTGTTCAGAGTAGTCTGTAGTATTTCCATAGCTCATGAAACTGTCTGCAATTGAAACAAGCGTAATCATGTTGTCTTGACTAGGAGTTAGAGAAGAATAAGTTGTAAGGAGCCCATTAAGCCAGCTAATAAATTCTTTATAGAGACTTAAGGTCATCTGAGATTCCTGAGATGTCATAGAATAAAGTGCTCCCAAAACGCTGTCCAGCTCACTGCTTGTGAGATCATTTTGGCTAGACACATAGCTCTGCAAGTCGCTCCACATTCTTGTGAATAAATCACTTTCAATAGTTGCTGAACTGCAGTAGAGACTGATAGAAGATGGGATGTTATCTTCATCTAAAGTGCTGGCGATGTAGGAATCCATTAAACTATCTTCAAGAAGTCTCTTATTAAACGCTTTAACTCTTCTAGTTTTGGTGTAATCTGAGCAAGTTCCTAGCTGGTCACAAACGTGGGCAGTTAACTGATTTTTCCCCCAGAACAAATAGGTGCTGACTGAATTTGCTTCGGTTGCATATCCAAGTGTAAACACTTTGCCTCTCCAAATATCTTGGAATTGATATAAGATTGGTAAATCCTCCCCATCGCGATCATAACAGCCGTCAATTGAAAGTTTATAAGTGTCAATTAGAGCTGATCCATTATCGTCATCAATATTTACTTGAAGATCACCTGTACATGCAGCACCTTGGTTTACTGAAATTGATAGCTGGATGGTTAAAGTAACACCTCCATCAGTTATACTGAGATCAAAGCCATATATAACGCCTTCAGAGAGGGTCAGTGATTGGAATCCAATTGTTGAAAGATAGTTAGGATAAAATGAAACAGAATTTCCAGATCGCTGAGTCCAAAGCAATACAGCAGTGAGAGAAGCAACAATGTTCGCAATATACTTATTGAATCTGTGGGGATTAAGTTTGAGAGTATCTGATAATATCCAAGCAGCGGTACTTGTATCCTTCTTTAAGACATTGAGATTTATAGTCAGACTTGAGCTCCTAGTATCTTTAGAAATAGTGCAAGTGATATCCCATGCAGCTCCTTTGACCATTCTTGATTTTGGAATAGTCAAACTTGATGCAACTTCGTTGTCTAAAAGAGTTTTCGAATCACTTCCAGTACAAGTAGACCCATCTCCATTATTTACACAAGTCCAGCTATAGCTTAGAGGAAGAGTAGAATCATCTGGATCATAAGAGCCATTTGCATCAACGGTATAGTCTTGGCTAGGAGAAATATCCCCACTATTCTTTGACAACTTGATATATAGCTGAGATGCTGTGACTGTTATAGAAATGGTTGCATTTCCTGTTATCGAAACTCCGTAGCTGACTTGGGTTGCTGTAGCCATGAAGACGTATAAAGTGCTGCTAGCTGAGAGTGCATTCGCACTAATTGTCAGTTTGCTCGTAGTGCCGCCATTTGCAAGAATTGATGCAGAATCAATTTCTGGGCCACTCACATAGCTCCATTGCCAAGAGATTGAAGAAGTTAAGTCACCACAAACTGCTGATACTTTTGCTTTGAGAGTCTTGGAATTCGAAGCTTTCATTGAGACAGAGTTCCCTTGATCAAATGCTACAGTCAAAGAGTCACCTCCTTGGATTGTTGTGGTCAATGAGTCTGAATTGGAAAGACCAAGGGTATTTGTAATTTTGAGAGTTACCTTTAATGTTGTAGTCGTACTTGCGCTGAAGCTGCTTCTTTTGATATTGAGGCTGGAAGCAGTATTAGCAGCAATAGTTGAAGCCAACTCTGAGTTTGATGGAGAGATTTCTGCCGACCAAGTATAGACAAAGGTTGTTCCAAGAGAGCCTGTTGACTTTTCACTTGTATAAACTAAATCATCTGAACTGCAAGAGACTGAAATACTTGCTGGACCACTGATTTTGGCTGTAGGAGCTGGGTTTGAAGTAGCGGTTGGAGTCACACTTAAAGGCTGATACTGCGTTGTGCACGGATCATCTGTAGCTTTAACTATATAGGTTCCGTCCAAATAGAGCAATGAGTCAGTTCTCTGAGTAAAGCCCACTCCTAACCCAATTCTTAACGTCTTTGAGTCTGCCCAAGAGCATGCCGGATTTGTTCCCAACTTTGCAAGGGAGTCACTAGTTATCACTTTTGAGCAGCTCGAGTCAAGAGTTGTATCAATTTTGATATTAAAGTAGACATACAAATAAGCCCATGAGGCGCTGAAAGACGACTTTTTGATATCAGAGTTTGATAAGTATTTCTTGCATGTCACACATTTATTATTAGTGAGGGTGTATCCTGAGTTACAGACACAAGATTTTGAGGCAGAATCATAAGCAGAGTTTGCAGTGCAAGAGCAAACATCTTTTGATAGTTCAGCATTTGTAATGCAAGCTGTGCAACTATTGCCATTGGATTCGCTGCAAGCAGTGCAAAGGTTATTACATACAGATGTGCAAGATCCTAGGCTATTCAAGCTGAATTGTGTGTCACATTGACACAAATTATCAGCACCAATTGATGCATGTTTCTTGCAGGTTAAACACTTTGATTGACTTTCACAAGTTTCACATAGATCTGGACACTTAGTACATTTTCCATTAAGAGAGAAATAGCCTGTAAGACAAGCACAAGAAGCAGTTGAAGTTAAAGCTGCTTTTTCTACACAAGCAGTGCACAGCTTCTCTGAAGTGCAAGAAGAACATCTTTCAGGGCAATTAGTACATATTGAATTGGTAGTGTTATAATATTGAGCTGCTGGGCATGAGCACAATCCAGTTTTTGTTGCAAGAGTCATACCATCTTGGCATTTTGTGCAAAAAGTTGAACTGCTGCATTCTGTGCAAGGTAAACTGCATTTAAAGCATTGATTGCTTTTTTCGTACATTCCTGATTTACATACACATGTGCCTGGCTGACTTTCGTTAGCTATCATCAAGACATCTTTACACTCAGTGCATTGAGTTTCAGAAGAACAGATAGCACAGTTATTACTACATGATTTACAAGCCTTTGAGACTATATCATAATAGTATCCGTCCTTACAAACACATTTAAGTGGACTATTAGGATCTTGGACCATAAGAATTGGGTCTATGCAAATCGTGCATTGGGTCTCACTGCAAGATGAGCAAAGATCTCCACAAGTGACCTTACAAGTATTTGTGCCTTGGTGGTATCAATAGCCATCTATGCATTTGCAATTAGTAGGATTACTTGTATCTTTTATAACGTTGACAATATTTTCACACGCAAAGCACTTCTCTGCGCTACACCTATTGCACAAGCTCCCACAAGGCAAGCAATTTGTTCCTTGGGCATAAAATGCTCCAGAACATATACAAGATCCAGGGTCTGCAGGATCAATAGCCATTGTTTCTGAGTTTATGCACTCTAAACATTTGCTGTCGCTTTCACAGTTTTTACACAAAATTCCACAGTTTGTGCAAGCATGTAAATCTGTGTCGTAATATGATCCTTCATAACATTTGCAATTAAATGGATCATTAGGGTCAAGAGCCATAGTTTGAGTATCCAAACACTCTGTGCAATGCATAGTGTCACAAGAAGAGCAAAGAGCCCCGCATGAGCTAGAGCATGAAGTTCCACAATCTTCACATTTCTTAGTCGCATAATTGTAGATATGCCCATCAGTACATTTGCAACCTTTTACGTTATCTGGGTCCTTTTCAATATTGTCTATGTTTTCACATGTAAGACATTGGTCTGAGTTACACGTGCTGCATAAAGTTCCACAAGCTAAACAGGTTGAATCTTTTAAGTAGTAGGAATCTTTGCAAGCACACTTACCAGAGCCTTCAGGGTCAGGAATCATAGTGGTAGGATCAGAGCATTGAGAGCAAGCTGTTTTACTGGAACAGAGAGTGCAGAGATCTTCACAATTTTTGCATGATTGCGAGATTGTGTCATAATAAGTAGATCCAGTACACACTGAAGAGCAGCTATTATCGCAAGCAACACAATCGTTTTCTTTAAATATTGAACCTTTTGGACAGGAGCAAGATGTGCTATCAGATATTTGGCTACCTTTGCAAACGCAATTTTTGTTGTTGACTGCTGTATCAATCTTCATTCTGATTGGGTCAGCACATTGAGTGCATGCTCCAGTATCGAAATCGCATTGACTGCAGAAAGTACCACAGCTTACACAATTGCCATTATTAAACCAACCAGAGCTGCATGTGCATGAGTCAGCTTGCTTTTCCAAATTTCCAATACAGACGCAACTTAAATGATCATCAGAGAATGTCATTGTTTTTTCATTATTACAATGCAAACAAGATGCAGTTTTGTCCTCACAATTATGGCATAGATCCCCACATTGCAAGCAGTTTGAGCCATCAAAGAATTTTCCAGCTTCGCAGCTACAGGTTTGCCCATCAAACAGCTGGTTTCCTGCACATTTACAAGTTTCAGGAAGGTCTTGATTGAAAATCATCCTATCATTCTTGCATTTGGTGCATTTTCCATCATAGTTGCTGCACTCGCTACAGAAATCGCCACATGGTACACATTTTCCTGCTTTAAAGTAGTACCCAACTTGGCAAGAACATTTATTTAATACTTTATCAAGCGTCATGCTTGAGTCCACACATGATTTGCATGCTCCAGTAAAATCTTCGCAAGCCTTACAAAATTCAGGACACCAAGCACACTGAGAACCATCGAAAAACTCTTGAGAAGCTAAACAGTTGCACCCTGAAGAGCTTGATGTTTGGTTTCCGATGCATTCACAAGCCAAGCCAGATTTAGAATAGACCATTCTCTTTGGCTGTAAACATGAAGTGCACTTACCATCGTAGTCATCACATTTACCACAGAAAGTTCCACATTTTACGCAGTTTTGGGCGTTAAAGTAGTAGCTTGAGCTGCAAGTACAGCTCGACCCAGAAAGAGTTTGATTTCCTATGCACTGACAGATGATATTACTTAGAACCATTCTTTTATTGTCAAAACATGAGGTGCACTTATTAGTTGTGGAATCGCATTCATCACAGAGGGTTCCACATTTAGCACAAGTAGTGCCATTGAACATCCCAGTTTCGCAGATACAGTTCGCACCATTAAAGATTTGAGTTCCCAAACAGTCACATTCTTTACCATTCTGATTTATAGCAGCATTATTAGGCTCTGAACAAGCTTCACAGTCTCCTGAATAATCTAAACACTTGCCACATTGTTTTCCACAGGCCACACAGTTTGAGTTGTCAAAATAGTGGCCATCAGAGCAGGAACAGCCTGCTGAGGTTGGTGTCTGGTTTCCTTTACAAGTACATGTATTAGGATTGGTCAGTGAAAGTTCCATCTTAGAAGGATCTATACAGGTTTCACATATACCTGTGGGATCTTTGCATTTAGAGCACCAGCTATCACATTGAATGCAGTTTGAGCCATCAAAATATGTTCCATCTGCGCAATAGCATGCAGAATTAGTGTAAAGCTGGTTTCCGATACACATACAGTTTTTATTATTTGAAGTGCTGAAATCCATTCTGGTGATGTCCTTACATGCCAAACATTTGCCAGTTACATCCTCACATTTTGTGCACCATTTACCACAGGCTTTTCTATGAACTCCGTCACCTACTGCATAATATCCGCTTGAAGGTGTCTTACAAGTGTAGCCGTCAATTCATTTATTAAGGTCCAAACATTTGTCACACTGCTTAACTCTTGAGCATGCTCCGCAGCCAGAATCAGTACATCCTGCACATGTATTCCCATTAAAATACTCACTAGTGCCACATTCACATCCATAGAGTCCTGCAACCTGATTTCCTTTGCACTCACAGTCGTGGACATTTGTGGTGCTGACTTGCATTGTATAACCATTCCAACAATACAAGCAGTGCCCATTGCTTGAATCACATGTGCCGCACCACTTTCCTAAGCAGGATTCACAATTTTCTCCATTAAAGTAATAATTTGAGTTGCAATAGCAAGAAGTTCCTGTAGATAGTTGGTTTCCTTTGCATGAACAAGTTGCACCATTTGAGTCTATTATCATTGTATTAGGGTCGATACAAGCACTGCAACTGTTGTAAGATGAGCACGTAGCACAGAGGGTTCCACAAGGAGAACAGTGAGCCCCATCCTTCTGTGAATAATATCCAGCAGGGCAACTTTGGCAAGAGTATCCATTTACATAACTCGATAAGTCTTTACATTGAGAGCATTGGCGAGCAGCAGTACATTTTTGACAATCTGGATCAGTGCATTGATAACAGTAAGCATTCTTCAAGAAATATCCATCATCGCAGTAACACTTGTTATCGCCAGGTTTTAAGTTTCCTTTACAAGCACAAATCTGGTTATTTAAAGATGAAATCGCCATATTGATTGAGTCAATACATTTTGTGCATTCCCCAGTGAAATCTTTGCAAGTTGAGCATAAATCGAGACAACTAATACAGCTTGAGCTTACGCTATCAAAATAGCCGCTGCTGCAGTAGCAACCAGTATCTCCTGCAATCTGGTTTCCCTTGCAACTGCATACTCCGTTCAATAAATCCATTTTCTTGGCATCCTGACATTCTAAACATTTTCCACTTGTCTCTTCACATGTTTTACAGTCCTTTCCGCATTGCATGCACTGTTTACCATCGAAATAGTAGCTACTTGGGCAAGTACAAGTGTTGGCGTCTGTATCAAGGGTCATGAGGCTATCAATACATGAAGTACATTTTCCATTTGTGTCACTACAAACTTCACAATGTTTGGGACAGTCAGCACATGTTGACCCTGTGAAGTATGTCCTTGTCGCGCAATAGCAAATGTTACCGCTTGATAACTGAGAGCCTTTGCAACTGCAAGATCCATCAGCATTACTGACCATCCTATCTTTATTCATGCAAGCAGAACAAGCTCCTGAATAATCAATGCAGGTCTTACACATTGTTCCACAGCGGACACAGTTTTGATTGTCAAAATAGTATCCAGAGTAACAATAGCAAGTCTTTTTACTCAAATTCAGCAATTGGTTGCCAATACATTGGCAGTGATATTTCGAATTAGGAACATGCTCAAATCTCTCTAAACAAGTTGTGCAGTCTTTTGAATTTGAATCGCAATCATCACAGTAAGCGCCGCAATTAGCACAAGCAGTTCCATCATAAACCTTATTTTCCAAGCAAGAACAGGTTCCAGGATCTGTAACACTTACAGCCATAGTTGTGTCATCCAAACAGGAAGAACAATCGGTGATGCTTGTACATTTATCACATAGAGTCCCGCAAGCATTACATTTGCTTGTATCAAAATAGGTCCCATCTGGACATTTACACTCAGTGCCAGAGATTAGCATGGATGAATATTTACATTGTGAACAGGCATCCGCAGTGCATTTTGCGCAATTTGCTGTGCAAGATTCACATAGTTTCGTCCCAGTGTTATAGAAAAAGCCATCATTACACTTTAGACAATTATCTTCATCACATGATAAACAGTTTTGGGTACAGATAAGACAAATGTGGCCATTCCAGGTTCCATCAGGACAATAACATTTTTTGGATGTTTCATCATAGAGCTGAGTTCCTGTGCATTTACACCCTGATTTGTCATCTTTAACAGCCATTCTTTGGGAGTCAGAACAAGCTGTGCAGGAAGCAGAAACATCATCACATGCAGCACACAGGCTTCCACAAGGCGAACAATTTGAGTTATCAAAGTAACTACCAGTTGAGCAATAGCATTTAGTTCCATCTGATAATTGATTTCCTTTGCAAGAACATTTATTCCCATCTACTTGCATCCTATCATTCTTACTACAAGAAGTGCATGTACCAGTTAAATCATCACATTTATCACACATGCTTCCACAAGCTTTGCAAGTTCCATCAGAACTGCTAAAATATGTCCCAGCTTGGCAAGAACAAGATTTATCATTATTTTGAATTTGAGAACCTTTGCACTTACATGTTGTGCCCTTTGGATCAGGGTACATTCTATCAGCATTTACACATGTAATACAAACAGCAGTGATATCTTTGCATGCAGTGCAGGTACCATCACAAGCCTTGCAGACGCTTCCATCGTAATATTCTCCTGCAGCGCAGTAGCATGAACTTCCGCTTTGGGTTGCAGTTCCTTTGCATTTGCAAACCTTCTTGTCTCCATCATTAATTTCTGCATTTTCAACGCAAACTTTGCAATTTCCTGTAGAATCTTCACAAGTATCGCAAAGTTCGCCGCATTGAACACAAGTGGAATCATCAAAGAAAAATCCATCAGAGCAGCTACAAGAGTTTCCACTCAAAATTTGAGTTCCTTTGCATGTACAAGTTTTACTATCTTCGCTTATTTTCATTCTCTTTGAGTCCAAACAGGCAGAGCAATCTCCGGTATCGTCTTCACAAGAGGAACAAAGGCTTCCACAGGCCAAGCATTGAGTTCCATCATAGTAGGTTCCAGTACTGCAACATGAGACATGTTCGACATCTGCCTCAATTCTTAAGTTATTTTCACAAGATGAGCATAAACCTGTATAGTCCTCGCACTCTGTACAAAATTCAGGACATTCAGTGCATTTTGATCCGTCATAGTAGCTGTGTGAGCCACATCCACAGCTGGAGTCATCAATGATGTCGTCTTCAATTCGGAAGTTGTTTTCGCATTTTGTGCATTTACCTGTTAAATCTTCGCATTCTGTACAGAAATCGCCACATTGGATGCAAGTATTGTCGTTGCTATTGTAAGATCCTGGGGTACAACCACACTCTGTTATGCTTAGTTCAATTCTAAAGTTACTTTCACACTGAGTGCAAACACCAGTATAATCAGAACACTCTAAGCAACTCTTTCCACAAGAAGAGCAGCCGACTAATGGGTTGAAATAAGTTCCAACATTGCAGTAACAGTGAGATGAATCCTCTGTTTGGTTTCCAATACAACTGCATTTATTGGGATCGATATCATCTAATTTCATTCTATTATTGTCAATGCATGTTTCACAAGCTAATGAGGTTTCATCACAAGTGTAGCAAAAATGACTACATTTAGCACAGGTTGTTCCATTGAATTGTCCTTCAGCACATACGCAATTATTGCCATCGAAAGTTTGAGTTCCTAAGCACTCACAAATTTTATTATCATCTTTCTTTTTGCCCATTTTATATTCATCTTTACAAGTAATGCACTCTGCAGTGAAGTCTTTACATTTAGCACATTTATCATAACATTCTAAGCATTTTGAGCCATCGAAATACTTACCGCTATCACAGGAGCAGCTCGAGCCTGTTTGAGTTTGGTCACCTTTGCATACACAAATTGTGCTATCATCATTTGAAATTTTCATCTTATTATTATCAACACAAGATGTGCAATGCCCTGTATTATCTTCGCAAAGGCCGCACAAATCGCCACAAGGCACACACTCTTGCCCATTATAGTAGCTTCCATCTTCGCATCCACACCCATCGTCAGTAATATCGAGGGAGAGTCTAAAAGTGCTATCGCAAGATGTGCATCCTTCATTATCTTGGCAAGCTATACAATTCTTTCCACAGGCTAAGCAAGAATTTTCATTAAAATAAAAGCCTTCTTCACATTTGCAAGTTTTAGGATTATTAGGGTCTTTAATCATCCCTTCAAGGATACATTTTTTGCAATTGCCTGTGCCATCTTCACATAGACTGCACTTAGGGTCACAGCTTAAGCAAGAGGTACCATCTGAATATGTTCCATCGCTGCAACAGTTCGAATCAGTTATATCAAACTCAAGTCTTAAATTGCTGTTACAGGTCAAGCATTTTCCTGTAATATCCTCACACTCTTCACATTTATCACTACATTTTTGGCATGCTCCTTGGCTATCCATATAATATCCTGCATCGCATCCGCATTCTACAACATCAAAGATAAGTCTTAAATTGCTGTCGCAGGACAAACAATTTCCTGTAATATCTTCACACTCTTCACATTTATCACTGCATTTTTGGCATGCTCCTTGGCTATCCATATAATATCCTGAGTCGCATCCGCATTCTACAACGTCAAACTCAAGTCTAAAATTGCTGCTGCAAATCAAACAATTTCCTGTAATATCCTCACATTCTTCGCATTTATCATTGCATTTTTGGCATGCTCCTTGTTCGTCCATGTAATATCCTGGGTCGCATCCGCATTCTGCAACGTCAAACTCAAGTCTAAAATTGCTGTTACAGGTCAAACAGTTTCCTGTAATATCCTCACATTCTTCGCATTTATCATTACATTTTTGGCATGCTCCTTGCTCGTCCATGTAATACCCTGGGTCGCATCCGCATTCTACAACGTCAAACTCAAGTCTAAAATTGCTGTTACAGGTCAAACAGTTTCCTGTAATATCCTCACATTCTTCGCATTTATCATTACATTTTTGACAAGCTCCTTGATCGTCCATGTAATATCCTGAGTCACATCCGTCGCAATCATTAATCTCAAGTTCAAGTCTTAAACTACTGCCACAAGTCAAACAGTTTCCTGTAATATCTTCACACTCTTCACATTTAT